>JAKCWG010000492.1:0-93128 GCA_021464415.1 Lonicera japonica | reverse complement strand
AACTAAATTACAAGCCCAATGACCAGTTGTCTTTCATAACAGTTTATCACAATTTCACTCTAACAAATCAAATTTTCACAGCACAAAAAAAGACCTAATTCAGCATACAAATAACAGATTCAAAACAGTCTCAAATTTGCAGCTATTAATAATCAAATAAAATCTGATTTTCACAGCAATAACAACAAATTTATATGACAGATTTTTCTCACAAAAACAGCTTTAAAACACACCGAGAAACCGTTCATATGGACTGTTTTACACAGCAACAATACGCAGCAATAACACCATACAAAATCAGTTTTCCGCAGCAATAGAAAGCAGTTTAAAAACAGATATTCGCAGCAGTACTTAACAAACAGATTCAGCAATTATTAGACCAGATTCAATAGAGAACGCAGCAGATTTTTCGCAAGAAATATACCACACAGATCTTCAAAATACACACTAAAGATGCACGAAAATTAACTCAAACAAGAACTAAACTTAAACATAAAAATCATAGCAAATGTCGAATCTAAGGACAAGTAGAATTAGAGAAATATTACCTGATTTTAGAAAGAAAAATAACCGTGCAAGAACAGATCCGAAATAAGCAACACTGATCACCACCGAGCACCAACAACCGAGTATAAACATTACCAAGAACAGCACTACCAAGTACAAACAGATCCGAAAACAACAAAGCTCTTCACAACACACAACCGAGTGAATACACAACAGATTCGGTTCAAAGAATACGCAGCACCTTCAAATCTTTGATTCCGAAAATCCCAAATCAAATACAAATTCGAATCCAACAAAAATTACATATATAACTTGATCGAAAGCAAATCAAATCTCTCTCTCAAGGTAAGAGAAGATATTCAAAGTGAAATTCACACTAATCTCTAGATTAATACATAAAAGAGCCAGAAGAACTTTTGTTCTTCCAAGATCTAGAGAGAGAATAAGAGAGAGAGAGAGAGAGAGAGAGGAGAAAACTTTTGGTCTCAAAGTGTATGTAGCGTCGGCTGGTGCTTGGACTCAACAGAGAAAGAAATATGTGTGACTGTGTGTGAGCACTCAAGGGCCAAGATCATTTTAATCCAAAGGTTACAAATAAAGGAGAAAAGAAATATGTTAACCTTTTAAAAAAATCTCAAGAGTATAGGAGTATCCAAAGCGAATAAGTATCCTCCTTGTTCTAAATTGTTGATTTTTTTTTTTTAGATTTCTTAAAATAAATATATATTTTTTATAAAAGAAAAATATATATTTATTTTACTTTTTTATATTTTCACTTTTAAAATAAAAATTTTGACTAAAGTAAATGGTAAAAAGGGGAAGTCAATATAAATTAAGTAAAAAGTGCAATAATGATGTTGGGTATTTAATAAGTTGAATTTCTCAAATAGGACAAACAATTTGGAACGGATGGAGTAACATTTAGCATAAATTTAGTATTTTAATATTTAAATTTTAAAATAGAATACAACTGGTAGGCTAATAATATAGTTTTTGTGCGAAAAAAAAAAACCAAAAAATTATCTCACAAATGAAGCTCACTTGTATGAGCTGGAAAATATATGACCATACGAATAACTTTATACGAGCGATCCACAATTGTATGACTTTTTTTTGTTAATTTTGCATGAGCGAGTTGAATTCGTATGGATGATACGAGTGATCTGCATTCGTATGACTAAAATTTATTGAGATAGTAAATTTATTAGTTCTCTACCCTACCTGACTAAATTTTACCCTATATTTTTGTCTGCTATGAAGAATGGTAGGTAAATTTATGGAGGCTCTAACAAACTCACATGTACAATCAATCAAAAATAAGTAAAATGTACACATCGCAACAATTATACTATATATTAAAAATAAATTAAGGACAATTAATATAATAATAAAAGGACAAAAGCCCCTTAAAAAACACACACTTAAGATCAATAAAAAAAATTTAATTCATTCTTTTAAATTTTGGAACTTATGAAAAATATTCTAAATGGATGATAAAAAACATACACGCTCTTTTTAGCTTCGCAATTTATTTTCTTCAAGGATATGACTTCGGCACTCTTTAAAAAGTAAAACTGAGAGTGTGCAATTTTAGATATAAAGAAGGACTAATTTTTTTTTACTCGAAATATTCTAAAATACTGTAGGCCGGAAAATGGCACTTACACTCACTCCATTAATCTTTATAAAATTATTTTAAGTTAACTCATAAGTAGAGTAAGTTTATTAAAACCGATGTACCATAGAATAGGAACATTTAATAAAAAAATAATTTAGTTGTCGATGACCAGTAAAATTATTTAGTGATAATTTTTTAATACAATTATATTATGATATGATGATGATCGTTTATGGGCCGAATGATATTATATTGTGATTATGTTCGATTTATTCTCTGGGGTGATCAGGCATATTCTTTTGCTTATGATTATGGTTCGACCCATCTTCCATATCTTTTTGGGCAGTCATACCCATTGTTATTATTATTATTATTATTATTATTCGGTTTGGTCTCAGGATTCTCTCGGTATACTGGTTGACTTAAGGGAGGTAACCTGCATATGCACATGCATGTATTGTTTTATCGGTTGAGCCATGATTTATAATTAAATAGTTAATTACGTTTTGTACGTAATATTGCCTATTATATCCCCCTTATTGAGCTGTGAGATCACTCCGTTTTATGTAAACAAATTCAGATATTCAGGAGACGGATACGACAGAAGAAACGACTGAGTCGAGAACGAAATAGAGGACCTCTGATACCGACTCATTTTTATTGTGTAAGTGTGTACATGGCAAGCCACGGCTAGTCTGAGTTATTGTTTACTTTGTAATACATTTTAACATAGTGTGTATGCCTCTCGAATTCTATGTATCTGTATAAATGTATATTACACTCGTGTTTTATATTATCGCCCACAACATGAGTATCAGGGTTGTTTATTTCAGACTATGTGATTTTTTTGAATTTATTGTTTCATTATTTATTTTAGACCTACTTTAGCTTGTTTAAGGTGGGTTAGTAATAATTCAGGTCTTAATTACAGGTGTTATATTACTAATTAAGGTCGGGGTGTTACAGTTGATGTTCAATAAATTATTTGTGAATATGGTTTCAAGTTTTTAAAATGAAAAATATTGTTTTTTGTAAAATAATACTAGAAGTTAATAGTGGGCAACAATACACTAATATATCCATTACTAAACCAAGATAACAAATCATTTTTGATCTTGGTGGAGTATAAAATTACATATCTTGTCAGTGGCGTATGATAACTATTTTGATATTTATGTGTATATAGTTAGTAATACAAAAATGTATCGTATTAGAATATTCAATACCTTGACCCAATTTGTTTCAATACTCCTTGGATGTGTTTGTTTTATGAATGTAGTTCAAGAGTTCTGCAAGCTTAATTGTCCAAATGAGAAAAATAAGTTCGTGTTGAGTTATACGTTTGCAATGGTATTTATTTAAAAAGTTGTTCTTATATTAAATGGAATTTGTGTATGGGGACAATGTAGATGCTTTGCTGTAAAAAAGATATTTTATTTTGTTAATATAACCGAACTTTTCTAATTTAAGTGGATATTGAGAATGCATCCAAAGCTTCTTTACTCCGCATATTTTTATTATTTTAATATAAGAATTTTCTTTGAATTTATCAATAAATTTTATGTTATAAGTTGAAACGGTTGATTTACTTTCACCTCCAGTAGTTGAACGGTCGTATACTTATAAAAAATATTTAATATTTTAATTTATTAAAATATTTAGCCCTCGAACAATTAGAGTGATGACCGTTTGAACGGGTGGAATCCTTTTTTCTTGTTTTATGTAGTGTATTTGGATTTTTTTCTATCTTTGACTTTGTTCACATATATAGCAATTTTTTTAGGGGACTATTATTGATACACCATTTGACTCTCTAACATTCCATCTCTCTATAATACTCTATAAGTACATATTTCCTCTTCTTGTCACTCCATCTATTTTTAAGTTTAATTAACATTAATCTAAAAACACTTCTTTCTCTCACTATCTACAATTCAAAGAAATAAATTAAATCACTCCACCCATCTCACAAATTTCATCCTTAATCTTCTTCTTTGAACTTCTTGTTTTACAAATAAACCGATCATTCAGGGCTCAATTAGATGCAATTTTACTACTAGATTGTTTGTTACAACCACTTATGGCATAATCTCACTCATTCCCTGTGAGAAAGAGATTGTTTAGGAGGATTATTATGAAGGTTCACTCAGTTCTGACATGAATGAATGTCCACTCAGATCTGCCATGGATGAAGGTCCACTTGATTCCTAAGAACTTAGTGGTATTCATCATACTCGGTCTAAAAAAAATCAAGTTAAGCACAAGTCATTTAGTCCTAAGGAATCGAGTGGAATTAGAAAAATGACCTAAAGTTTAACTTGGTTTCTTTGGGTCGAGTATGACGAACAACACTTAGTTTCTAGGAACAGAGTAAATATTCTTCGTGCCAAGCATTAGTGAGTGTATTATTTTTTTTTTAATTTTTTATCAAATGATTTATGAATAAAATAAAACATAAGTAATAAAAATATAATTATCTTATTTCTTTTGGAGATGGATGATGATTTTGACGGTGGTGGTGGCGATAGCAACAACGAGGAGTGTTGGTGGTGAGAGGAATAACAAGAAAGGACATATCTTGGCACGTGTCCACAATCCTTGTTATTTAAATAATTTAGCACATGGGATTAAATTTAAATTTTATGGTTCCATTAGATTCAAGTAACAAATTCATTAAATAATGTCATTATTCTTGGATAATAGGTTAGCTTGAAGAGTCCTTGTTTCAAACTCCATAGTCTACAATTCTAGACCTCTAATGGTTTTTAATAGAGCCTTGGTCTACTTTGAGTTACACTCTCATTATTAAACTTTTTAAATTTTAGTTTTAAAAAAAATATTGAATCGGTTTTCACAAAGTAAATTTACACATTTTTTCTATTAACACTATTTTCAATAGAACACAAAAAATAATTAATTAATTATCTTCCTATTTAGGGTTAATCAAAATTAGATTTTTAGACCTAAATCACCTAATATTATACAATTAATAAATCATTTAAGAAATATACCTAATATTGATTAATCATTAGCAATTCTTCAATTAATTTAAAATAAATCTAATATTATATATACAATTAGTCAATAAATAGACCTATTTAGGGATGGAACTGAAACGGAGGGAAAGCTGGAGGGGTTGGCGAAGGCGGGAGGGGAAGATCAAATAGATATAGAACGGGTGTGGGGAGAATGAGAATTAAATGAATTTTAAATTTTAATTAAATGGTCCTTGAAGTATAAAATCTCAAAGTATAAAATTATGCACATCAATATATATATATATATATATTCTTTTTCAAACAACATTCCATATGTAGTTAAAAATCAAGGGAGGTCAATTACTCTCTTACCCTTACACAGCACCACCCCTACACGTTGTTGGATGTGGCAAAGCACGAAAGACGAAACTAGGCCCTGGCCCAATATGCTCAACCCAATGTAAAATTTTCTTTTACAAATTTTTTTGGTCACATTCTTTTACCAAATAGTCATATATAAAAAGAGGTAATAAATTAAGTTAGCCCACTCCTTAGCCCCCAAACCAACCATTAGCCCAGCCCCCATCGAAAGTTCATGTTACAACGATAAGCTACTAGACAAAAGAGATGACTGAGTGTACCACACCACAAAATATGCATGAGAATTTTGTTTTCCTTTTACAAAAAGTTAAGATATTTATTTGTATTTAGGTTTAAAATATTGTTTGATCAACAAAACTAATATCATGATTACATTTTGCTAATTAATAAAATTACTATACAGGTTTGTCGTCGGAATTAGTGAAGACATGTTACAATGATAAGAACATCATCATCATAATCAACAACAACAAAGACAACCTCTCAAAGAGCATGGGCAGTCCTAATGAAAAATCCGCCTTCCTAAGTCCAATTTCATTTCAATTTAAGTTTCACCGTATATAGCAAAGATGGATCTAATTAGGGGCAGTTGCCTCCCCCTAAAAGATGTAATAATTTTTACTAATATAATAGTATCTACCCATGAATCAAAGTTATAGGATTCAACCCCCTCACTCCCTCCCAATTTTTCTCTTAAATAAAATAAGTGTTGCTTCCCCCAAGTAAAAATATAAGACCTTACATATGACATCATAAATGATATTATATTAATTACAATAAGAAAAACATTGATATTTTTCATTGTAACTCGTATTTAGCGGCAAAATCTTTAGATACAAACAAATACATGAATGCAAGTACGTTGTTAATAATAAAAATTGATGTTTTTCACTGTAATGCACTATTATATAAAATAACTCTTTAATGATGGCATGGGACTTAAAAAAAGACTTAAAAACAAACTCTCCGCTGCATCGTTTACTACTAGTAAATATATTATTGTCAAATTAAGTAACGTGAAACTTCTAAAAGTAGTACTATACTTTAACAAAAAGAATAATATTTTATTAATTTGACTATACCCTTAAAAGTTGTGTATGGGTAGGGGTATTTTTTTTTTTTTTTTTTTTTGTGGTGGGGGGGGGGGGGGGGGTGTAATACCAAATGTAAAACTAAAAGTTTTTTTTGTTAAAAAAAAAGGAAGAAGAATACGAAAGTTTTGAAGTTATATGATAACTATTTGAGGTTTTGTATGAGCTTTGCTTATATAAAATTTGTCGCATTGTAGACTACTTCTACAATGCGACAAAAAAATTGGTTATTGATTATATTCTCCTAACAATGAACAAACCTTGATTTTGTTGGTTATATTCTCCTAACAATGAACAAACCTTGATTTTATATTCCATATTTTAAAAAAAAATTGGCACGACATTACTTTCAATTTTTGTTAATTTTCGATAGAATATAACCAATAATTTTTTTTGTGGTTGGTATTTACCATGTGACATATTGGAGTAAGCAAAACCAGTAATAAAAATTGTCTAAAATAGTATGTTAGAGCATATAGGTGAAACTGTTCGCCAACAAATTACTGAAAAAAAAAAAAAAAAAAAAACTAGCTTGAATTGACTTGAGTGCTTGTACACCACGAGAGAGTACTAAACATTGCAAAGAACAAAATCAAGTCCAGGTCTTGGAGAAATGCTGCCCAACGTTGTTGAACACAATAGCAACAAAAGAACATGAAGAGTTTCTACAAAAAAACAGAGAGGAAGAAATTAACTGAATACCTCATTAAAGAAAGGTAATAAACAATTTTTTATTTCAGGACCGTTTTCTACTTTCAAGTAATGTAAGTACACCAAGTACACTAATTAATTAAATTGAAAAATAAAAAATTAAATAACATATAGAAATGAAATTTGAAAAATTCTAAAAAAAAAGTATTTAATTTTCTTAGTCATACATAATTTATTAAAAATAAAAATAAAAATGATTAGAGTTTTATTTTAATGGTGGTTGAGGCGTTGAACACGAAGGCAGGCGTTGAACACAGGGGTAGTGAACAAAAGAAACTTTTAACTCTATAATATACAGGCCGAAAAAAATTAAGGCTGTGAATGGCTTGTGTCTTGGGCCAAAGCCTTTTCGGATCTGACAAAAAAAAAATAAGGCCATATGTTTAGTGGCCCAATGCTTTAACCCATCACTACAATTTTATTTTCCTTAAATTTATGCGCAAATAAATTTAATCTTAACTGATAATTACAAAAATTATAAATTCATTATTAGTTTAGTAATTAAAAATTTCTTATTTAGTTTCAGACTGCGTATTGGAATTTCTTCTAATTTTTTTGTGTCATTACTGAATTAAGGACCTTCTAATTTATCATATCAAAAATAGAAAAATAGAAAAATCTTTCTCACCCATTGGTTAGTTCTTGGCACCATGTTACAAGACCGTTGGTTACCTTACCTATAATCAAATTATAAGTTATTACATGATAGAATAAACTTACAAAAAGTTAAGATATTTATTTTTTATTTAGGTTTAAAATAATGCGTGATCAATGAAGCTAATATCATGATTACATTTTGCTCATTAATAAAGGTTGTATATAGGTTTGTTGGAGTTCGTGAAGACATGTTATCAAAAATAATAAAAAAAATTTAAAGACTTATTCCCACCAAACCCAATTTAAGTCTCACTGTACGTAGATAGGATCAATTTAAGGTTTAGTCGCCTCCTCCTTTAAGATTTAATAATTCCTATTAATAAAATCGTATTTACCTATGAATATTTCAAAGTTATAGGATTTCAGCCCCTCACGCCCTCCCAATTTTACTCTGAAATAAAGTAAGTGTCTCTCTCCCAAGGGAAAATATAAGAAAGACTTTACGTATGACATCATAAATGATATTAAATTAATTAGAACAAGAAAAACATTGATATTTATCAATGTAAGTCGCATTTAGTAGCAAAATCTTTAAATACAAACAATTTTTTGCTTTGTAGTAATGGTTTTTGTGGTTGCTATTTACCATGTAACAAATTAGAGTAAATAAAATCAGTAATAAAAACTTGTCCAAAACAGAATGTTAAATCTTAAAATATAAGGTGAAACTGTTCATCAACAAAAAAAAAGGAAAAGAAAAAAAATACCTAGCTTGAATTGACTTGAGTGCTTGTCCAGCACGAGACAACACTAAACATGGGGAAGCATAAAATTAAGTGCGGATGCTAGAGAAATGCTATTCAGTGTTGTTGAGCGCAATAGTAACAAATGCTTCTGAGACACACAAGCTTATATTTTGTTACGAATCCTTTATAGTTGGTTCTATTTTTTTGGGATATTGAAAAATATGGCTTTTTTGAAAAAGTTTCTTGCAAAAGAACCAAATAATAATATTATTATAAATTAAGGACATATTTTTGACCAAACTCTAAAAGGAGTGCAACGTTAACTTTGCAATCGATTTTCGAATTGTAATATTTATGGTATCATGCAAAATTAAATTTGCACTGCATGTTTTTTTGGCATATTATTATGTTTAATTATTTAATTGATTTAATTTTAGAGTTATTTTGACAAGTGATAAATTTAAACCACTTTAGTGATAAAATACACATGATAGTTTTTTTTGGGTTATGCAAAGTTAAGTTTTTACTTCTTGTTTTCAAATACATTACTATGTATTGGGGTTTATTTGACGTTACTTTAGAGTTACTTGGGTGACAAATAGAAATAGACTAGTTACAAAATATAAGCACATCATGCAAAACAAAGTTGTATTAAAATATTTTTTCTTGCCAATTTTATTGTTTTGCAAAAATATTGTAACACATTTTGGGCCAATTTTTCTTTCTTACCTTGTATATTTGGAAAGATCAAAGTGCAACATGTTCATTCATCATTTAAATTACATGAGACCAAATAAAAGAGTTTACTACAGAAAGGTCTTGAATTTTGAGGGACTCTACGCGCTTTTTTTTTTGTTTTTTTTTTGTTTTGGGGCCCTTTTTTATTTTTGTAATATATGTACACTTAATCTCTAGAAAAAAAATCATATAGCAATGACATTTGAAAAATATAGAAAGAGTGATTGCAATTTTTCTAGTCAAAGAGAATATAGTCAAAACAAAAACTAAAACATAGAGCTTAATTAAAAAAAAGAAAAAAAGAAAAGTAACTTCAAATCAACTATTATAGAGATAGGTCACCATGAATTAGAGAATTAAAAGATATAGAGAAATAAAAAAAATGAAATATAGAAAGTATTGTGCGTTGTAAATAGAGAATGCCATGTTAAAGAACATGAAGACTTTGTATAGAAAAAAAAGTTAACTAAATACCTCAAGAAAGGTAATAAATAGCTTTTTTTTAGGACCATTTTCTACTTTCATGTAATGTAAGTATGCAAATTAACTCTCAAAATAAATAAATAAATAACATATAGAATTGAAATTTGAAAAATTATAATAAAAAAAAAGTAATTAAAATTTCTTAGTCATACATAATTTAGTCAAAAATAAAAATAAAAATGATAGAGTTTTATTTTAATGGTGGTTGAGGCATTAAGCACGTAGTACGCTTAAACTTATGCATTTAAAAGGAAAAATTGCCTTAAGCAGGTTTTAAACATTTAAAAAAAGAAAAAAGAAAAAAAAAGGGAATTATCATTGCCAAGGCCCAAACACAGAAGCCACCACCACCCTTCTCCTGCAACAATCACTAATTTCCACTTTACCAAATAATATTCTTAGTAACTTTAATGAACATATATATATATATATATATGACCCTATAACATATGTATATATAAAGGCCCAAAAAATTGTAAGCCCTGTTATGTCGGAGATTTTAGATGGCGACTTGGATAGCCTATGCTCAGAGTCGGCCTCGGTTTACTGGTCAAACTAACTTATAATTGGATCTAATTTTCACAATCCTTTTGTTTGAATAGTACAGATCGACATGGAAGAGAGCGGATTTATATCATTGAAGGTATATCTAGCTAACTCAAGGCCCGAAGATATGCGCTTACCTTCGTGTTTAAAAAAAAAGAAAACAAAAGAAAACAAAAGATCTTAAGTTATCTCTTTCTTTTACAACATTCCTAACAAAGAAAACCCCATACCCCATCCCATATGTGACTCAAACTAGAATCGATCTCTGGCCCGGATCTGGGTTCATGGGTACCTTGCATAGCTATTTGCTAGTTTGGTTTTTGTGCTTTTTCCATTATTTTTTAAGTGTTTTAATTATTAGAGTTGATGTCACCTATTGGATTGGCTTTGTTTAGTTTCATACGTGTTTGTATCAAGTGTACTTCATGGGTATCTCTCATTGAAATCCTTTGGTTCCTCCAAAGTTTTACCTTGAATTATTGTCAGCTCTATAATATGGCTAGTTTTGTAGTATCTTAAAATTTTTGTTCGAGTTTATTATAATGTTTTTTTATTACTACTGAAGTTTTTCGCTTTGATCTCAAAAAAAGAAAATAAGGAACAAAGAAAAGGAAAAACCGATCTATTTCCTTAAAATTGTAATTTAATATGGAAGACTATAGTATCATTAACAAAGTTTACAAGTTTGTACATTATACTTGTATGATTGTACTACCCTCCTAGTTGAACTGACAGCAAGAACCTAATCATGCATATATACCATATAACATGGATATTTTTCATAAAACTTTTTAACACAAAAAATGCTTAAAACTTTATAATATTCCGTGTTTAGTGAGGTTTGATCACTTATCTTTTGCTGAATTAATTACTTTTCATAGAACAAATTTGTTTAGCCAAATTAAATAAAAACATTTGTCATGTAATTCAACATCCACCCCCACCCCAAGTTTTTATTTTTTCCATAGAAAAATCTTTTCATGCAAAACAATTCCATGAAATTATATTATTTTTAATGTAAGTTATCAAGCCTACCCTAGATGATTATAATATTCACCAACTAGCTTTTTCCATGTAAATATTGCTAAAAGAATTAGTGGCAGCCCTTCATATATTAATTTTTCCAAGGCAATAGTCTTCCTAAATCATGGACAAATACTTTAAGGTTGGTTCACTCTTTTGGATCATTCTTGAAATTTTAAATTTCCATCATTTAAGATTCTAATGTTTGGTTAATGTTTTAAAAAAGAATCCAAGATTTTTAGAAAAAGAGAGTTCTCTTCATCAATTCCCATGTTTAATAAGGGGAAAGCTAAGGATTACGTACGGGAAATCTATCCATCCATCCATCCATATATTTTATTTTTGTTTTTAGCAAATTTATTCTTGACACATAATAAGAAATTAATTAAGACAAAAAGGTAAAGCAACGGATTACAAATGAAAAAGGAGGGAGGAGGGCAGGGGTATAGATAATGCGAAAATAACATAAATAGAATAAGCTAAAAACCCTAGAGAAAAGAAGACAAAAGAAACTAAAAACTCATGAGCATAAGTCAAAAATATAAGGACTAAATCCTAATCACCATTATTTTGAATTGTATCCTAAAACTGAACTAGCTAGCTTAAAGAATGGTGACTCTTCTTCCAAGGTAAAAACAAAAATAACTAGAAGTAGAAGTTGAGAATGAGAAAGGAAATAAAAATGGGCACAAAAAGATTTACTCACAAAATATAAGATGTACTAATAATTCATTTTTTATTGTGAGAGATTCAATATACGAGTGCGTAATGGAACTATATATTTAAGAAGGCAAAAATATTATGTATCATCCAATAGTTAACCAATTGAGTTTTTATTTGGAGTCATGTAACTCATATGATGACAATGTGAAGTTTTGAATAATCTTTTCAAATCTACAAAATAAATTAAATTTGAGATATTGGAGTAAACAAAATTAATAATGAAAATTTGTCCAAAACAATTGCACAGCTATTAGGACAGAACTTAAATTTCTTGTCAATTTGAGTAGTGCGGTTATTAAAACAAAAGTTTGAAATTTCCTAAAATTAAACACTTCCCGGACAGAACATTGTATATTAAGTAGCACAACTCCCCACTTGTACATTTTATATATATAAAGCATTTGCACTATACATTTGCTTTTCAATCGGTGCACACAAGCTGATGGAAAACATCAAATGCATCTAAAAACTACTTAATATCCGTTAAAGAACTTACCTTAAACAACTTATTCAATCACACTACAAGAAAAATGCCCTTACAATTATTTAGTGGCATTTAAATTAAATGCTGAAAATAAAGTTTTGCTGACATTTGTGGAGAAAGTGTGAGATATAAACGAAATTTATTCCTCAATGCCAATACTTACCGGCATTATATATCAAATGGAAGGAATATGTGGCAAAATAAATCAAATGCCAATAATTTCACGACATTTAGCATGAAATGCAGGCAATTTCTAGGCATTTTTTGTTATATGCCAATAGTTTCACGACATTTGTAACTAAATGCGGGCGATTTCATGGCTTTTGCTACAAAATGAAGGTAATTTCACGGCATATGTTGCCAAATGTAGGAAATTTTCACCTTTCATGATAAATGTTAGACGTTATTAACATTTTGTGACAAATTCCAAGAATTATTAGACAAATTCCGTAACCTTTGCAATACTTAACATTCAAATCAAATTTTAGAAACTGGAAATGGGGCAAAAGGTCTTGTGTTACAATGTTTTTCCCAAAAAATCCAACAAATAAATAAGGGTTTGTTTATTAGTTGTGTTTTAAAATAAATGTTTTGACCAAAATTGTATTTTATGCAAACTTAACTTTGCAATCCAAAAAATTTAATGCAAATTTGTTTTGCATGATGTGTTTATATATTTTTATGTGTCACACAAGTAACTTTAAAGCAAGGTCAAGTAAACCCCAACACATAGTAATGTATTAGAAAATAAGGAGTGAAACAATTTAACTTTTCATAATCCAAAAAAGTATTTAAACAAATGCAGTGCAACAATTTTTAATGGCACTTATAATAATTTTAATAGCATTATGCGAATGCCGAGAAAAGCCCCTTTTTCGTTTAATTCAATGCTAATTCGAGAACCTACTAAATCAATTCATGGCTAATTTGATCAATGTTAATATGAGCCGATGTCTTTATTCATTGCATATCTAATAAACTATCGTTGTTCATCCAAAAAATTAAGCAATTGAATAAATTTATTGCAAAGATAAAGGGGTATTTTTATTAATACAATGATAACATAAACATAACAAATTGTATTAAAACACCCTAAAAAAGTAAGACAAAGGAAAATAAAGAGCATCACCACCTATGAAGGATGGAGCCACTCATATGAGATACGAATACGCCAATAAATGTTTATGTGTATTATTAATATATATTCCTCCTCTCACATTCTTGCTTGCTCAATATTTAACTTTTGACTATTATAAATCTTCTTTTGGATTTTTTACAAAATAAAACAAAGTTGTATAATAATGTATAAAAAAAACGTTCGCTGCATATCTAATAGTAGTATATTTTAAAAATAAAATAAAGTACGGGTGCACATGGTTATGGGTAAACCAAAAAACCGAACTGATTCGGTCTCTTTGGATTGGTTTGGTTTGGTTTTGGATTTAAACCTTGGATTAACCGAACTATTCCGATCTAATTAAATATATATATATATATATATATTATCTATTTACTCCTTCAAATGGCATCCCTTCTTTTTATTATATAAAATATGCATTATGTAGTCTTTTATTATTTGGTAACTAATATCCTTATCCAACATTATTTATATACTATCAAATATAAATAATAAAATTATATCAATACTTGATCCTAATGAAAATACAAAGGAGGTTTCTTTCCCGGTGAGTTATTCATTTGAAATTTGTGTTTAGTTCTTTAAATACTTTATAAAGATGAGATCAACATTATCACCTATTTGTTTTTATTTATTAGGGAACCTCGTCTTATAAATTTAAAGTTTATGGTTGAGTTAGAATTATGCTTTAAAGTTTTTTATTTGTTTATTTTCTTAGAAGAGTAGTCTGGTTTTTGGAATCTTATTTTTTAGTCTAAGTTGATTTTAAATTAGCATTTTCTTTTCTAGTATCTTTAATCAATTGAAACTTCACTTTTGTACTTTTAGTTATCTTTATATTTATAATTTTCTATCAATTCATATTTTATTTTGTGATTATTATTTTCTTCTCTCTAAGAGAGTTACTCTTCACTTGTGCGATTTAGCCTAAAAATAAATGTATTAATTGTGGCTGATTGATAACATCCATTCTTTCTCTTAATTTTATGAAGAATTTTTTGTTTACTAAATTTATACTTGACAATCCAATTCGAACCTATTCCATATTTTTTGGTTTGGTTTTTCCAAATTGGTTTAGATTGGGGACAAATTTTTTGAAACCGATTAGATTTATAAGGTTTTAGTTTGAGTAGTAAACCTATACAATCCAAACCGCGTGCAACCCTAAAACAAAGTTTACGTTTTTACAAGGCCATACTCTTCTTAGATCTTGAACAAATACCTTTTTTGATAAGGTTGGTTCATTCTTGAATATTAAAATATCGCCATTTTAAGATTCCAACATTTAGTTAATGTTTTTGAAAAGAATCCAAGATTTTAAGAAAAAGAGATTTTCCTTCATCCAATAAATATGGGGAAGCTAAGGATTATGGGGAATATAGTCTCATATATTTTGTTTAATTGTTTTTATTTTTAATAGATTTATTGTTTGCCAAGTTAATTGTACTTTGCCCCTTTCAACTGTGATCCTACTATCACTTTATCATATGAGCTACTAATATTAGCAATTAATGCCACCAACTATTCAATTTGTTATAATTTACCCATTTTAGGTAAATTGCATTTTGCCCCTATGAAGTATAGCTCCTGTTCCACTTTACCGCCTGGACTATCAATTTGAGCAATTTATACCACGAACTATTACGTACTTTTATTGCAATTGACCCAAAATTACTGACGAGGTTAACTTTTTAAATGATTTTATTGCCCACATGATGTGCACTTGAGTTTTTTTAAGGCATAAAAGGCATAAAAAATCCTTCTTCCCCAAAGCTTCCAACATATTGAGAAGAAATCCGGCAACCACTATTCCTCATTTACCTTCCTTCCAGCCAAGTCCCGCCGGAAAACTCCTACCACCCATCTTAGTTCTCAGCCATGACCCACCGCTATTGCCCCCAATTTTTCCGTTTTCTATTTTATTTCTCACTTTATTCTCTCAATTATCCACCAACGAAATACAAATCCTCAATTTTTTTGGTTTATTCATATGTGATGTATACGTAATTATGTATACATGTGGAATATCATCAAATACATAATTATGTATGCATATACATATGATGTATGCATAGCTGATGTTGGGTATAGTATCTAGGTTTAATTATTATAGTTAAAATTGAGCGGGGGAGATTGAATTTATCTCAAGATGGTTGTTGGTGGGTGGTGGGTGTACGTTGGGGCAATGGAGCCTGTAACACTGGGTTGGAGTGGGTCGTTGTTTCAAATAGATGTTTTTAGGTGGGTTGACTAGTGTGTAAGTGAGAAATTGAGAATGGTGGGAGGGGTGGGGGTGGGTGTCGGAGTCCTAGGTTTTGGACCGTTGGGGGTTTAGGGATGCCTTTTTTTTTTAAATAAATTTATGCTTTTTAATATTGTATATATGTCCATTTATGCCTTCGTTTACATAATTGATAGGCAAAAATCCGTTAAATATTTAACCCCATCTATGATTTTGGGGTCATTGCAACAAAAGTAATAATTCATAGCATTAATTGCCTAAATTAATAGTCCAGGTGGCAAAGTGAAGTAAGGGCTATAATTCAGAGAGGTAAAGTACAATTTGCCCTTAAGGTTTTAAACAATTTAAGGCCTTAATGTAATTCTTGATAAATGAAAGTGTAACTATAATTTTGGATCTTCTGATAATATATTTATATGTAAATGTAAAGTTAGAGAAAAATTTAAAAACAAAGCACAAGTCTCTTTTGCATCTCTCTGGCTACAATAGCTGAAGTGGCAAATGAGTTTAGCTTTATGGTGTTCACCGTCGTTGATCTTGTCGGCATTCTTACTGCTATTTTTGCCCCTTTTTTTAAATTTTCAATGAGGTTCCATTCAATTTAATTGCTTAGGGTATATTGTTTTAAGTGGCAATTCAATATGGTCATTAGGGTTCTTTCGTGGGATAATATAAGGATTCGATTTATAGGGATGTATTACCATTCCAAAAATGAAGCTCTTGAACTAGGCATACAATGATAATGCCCGTCATCATCATTTTTGAATTTGAGTCTACTGGATTACTAGGCAGCCACCGATTTGAGATTGGCAAGTGGGAAATAAGAAAATTGAAAAGCAGAGACAAAAACTTGGAACTGGTGACAGAAATATTTCTTATTTCCATTGATCAGTGGAGTGAAAAGCATCAAGAGGAGATGCGTACACAGTTCTTGCCATGGTCATTGCTGATTGGTAAATTTGTCTATGTGTACATATATATATATATATAGAGAGGAGGGGGGAAGAGGGTCGACTTTCTTCCATCGATTGTTTTGTTAAGGGAGAGAAGAGAGAGAAGGCCATGCATTTGTTTTCAATCTTCAATTGAAAATTGAGGGAAGAAAGGAGAAAACATCAATTAGAACTTCGACGAAATCACCAACGGAAAACCATAGGCAAAGCCGAACTCATCTGCCACTTTAACTCTGGCAACCAGAGGAATGCGAGAGAAACTTGTGCTCTATTTTTCAAATTTTGCTCTCTTTCTCTCTCCCTGTCTACATTTACTTATACATATATTATCAGATGATCCAAAATTACATTTATACCCTCATTTGTCAAGAATTGCATTTAGACCGTGAATTGTTTAAAATTTTAAACCCGTCAGCCAAAACGGGTAAGTTGCAACAAATTGAATAATTGGGGTGTTAATTGCTAACATTGGTGGTTCATATGATAAAATGTTAATAGGATTATAGTTGAGAGAAACAAAGTGCAATTAACCCTTATTTGCTCCTAGTAAGAAAATAATTAAGATTAAAAAGTAAAGCAACATATTGCAAACATAAAAGAGGGTTTCTGTTAATGCGAAAATACCATAAATAGAATAAGTTAAAAACACTAGAAAAAAAAAATGAAATTAAAAACTCTGGCATGTATTATGATTGTGGAAACATTTTTCTTTTTCATACTTTGGTATCTCTCTAATATTACTTTTGCAACAAACAATATTAATTGAAATTTAGAAACAAATATTTTTTCTGTCTCAAATTACTAATTTCAACGTAATAAATAGTCATGATAATTCATTTTTCATTGTGAGATTCAGTACATTTGTAATATCTAAAAAAAAAAGACAAATAATTAAAACATTCAAGAAGAAAAATGAAAATATTATATTAAGAAGGTGGAAATATTATGTATCATCGAATAGTTAAATAATTGAATTTTTCTTTGGAGTCATGTAAGTCATATGATGAGAATGTAAAGTTTTGAATGAACTTTTCTTATATATAAAGTTTGCCACATTGTATAAGTCTTATCCCTCCTCATAATACTTACAATATAGTGCTTACAACAATCAAGAAACTCTATGTTTATTTATTTTCCATTTTATTTGACGTGATATTGTTTTCTATGTTTGATCATTTTGAGTGGAATATACTCAATTTTCTAAACTACATTATTGTTTTTTGGTTGGTATTTATATAAGCTATCAATAAATTAGAATTTGAGATATTGGAGTAAATAAAATTAGTAATGAAAACTAGTTTAAAATACTCGTCTAACCAATTTGGTGAGAAGTCAAATTTTGAGGTGAAATTATCTATGATAAAAATACTAAACACAAAAGTTAAAATTGGCTGAAATGAAAAACTTGGTCAAAACAGCATTAAGTATTGAATAGCACAGCTAGCTCTTCAAACAGGGCTTTCGTGGCTTCCTTCAATTTTCTGACCCGAACTCTGTGACCATGTAAATAAACTATGTATATATATATATATTATCTAGCATCTACCCATCTTTCCCAGGAAGAAGTATACAACTCATCACAGAAAATTCCAAGTAAGTAATTTATATACCCATGGGTCTAGTCCAAAGAATTTGAACACATCTACATAGTTTCCCATATTTTACATATATCATAAACACACATTGCACATGATTAAGATAAGTATAGAATTCGAGTCGCCTACCTTGGTTCGGTACTAGGTTTCATTTCTAGCTAGACTAACACTCTTATTGCCGACTGTCGCTGTCAACGCGTCTTCCTCTAGAACAATCGTATATAAATTATTAGGGTTTGGTGCTTCTATCTTTCTTTGGCGTCGAGGTTTCCTAGTTACGTTCTCCTCTATTTGAGAAGTACCCCATGTACTTAAGGAAGTGAAAACGAATAATTCCCTTTTTTTCAATCTTATATGGTAAATATTACCTGTAGGTTAGAAATCTACCCTAGAGGGGGTGAATAGGGTTTTAAAAACTTAATGCGGAATTAAAAACTTTTCGAAAATGTTTAAGCAAAACAAATTTACTAAATAAATATATCAAGGAAATAATCAATACAAGCAATCAATCAAACAAACTCAAGATCAATCAATGAATAATAAAAAGTAAATAAATAGCTTGAGTTAGAAAGATTAAACCGATTTGAAGCTCAAGACTTTTTGTTCTCATGGTTTTGGTTTCCTAAACCATAGTCCGCGCTCGGTTAGTTTTTCGAGAAGTTTCACTAATTTCAATCTTCTTCCGGGTGAAGATTAAACCTTTACAAGTGTTGTTATCTCACTACACTCTTAAAGTATTGTTACACCACAATACTCTCACAAGAATCCCTCTTGCTAATATATGGGATTTACCTCTAAAAAATACTAAACATAAATTTACCTTCTTGTTTTCTTATGAGATTTATCTCTCACAATTTGAATATAGATTGTTTGGTAATTCACACCAATGAACAACAACTCTAAAGTGTTTAAGAGATATAATTGAAACTCACACTATAGTTACTTGTTTGATCTAGATTTATAGCTCAATAAGAACGATTGATCAAAAATAATTTCTTGAATCTTTTTATATTGAAGATAGATGAAGTATGTATATAAGAATGATCAAAAGTTGTTTCAAATGTGTCTAAGAAGTCATATATATAGTCCCAAGAGTGATATAGCCGTTTTTGAGGTTTGGTAGAAGTTTGGTACCAAAAATGGTAAAAAATCAAAAATCCAACGGCTATATTCTGAAATATCAGTCGACTAAGCACAATCCATCAGTCGACTAATGGACCTTTAGTCGACTGAGTCACAATCTATCAATCGACTGATAGGCTTTGTCCATCAGGCCAAAATCTCAATTTTTACACTTTTGCATATAAGCTTTAAAATCAATTCTAATGCTTTTGGGACCTCAAATATAAGTTCCTAAGACACCTATTTTCGGAAAAACTCAAAAGATGATCAATTGAATTTAATATGAATTTATTTCAAAATTGATTTTTGCTAAAATGATGTTTTGAAATGATTTTGATTCAAACTTTCCTTTGACCAATCTAAGAATGTTGTAATAATGTATATGAGCTATAATAATCATTAAATAAGAAACTTTACAAAAATTCCTAAGCACTCACTTAAATGTCGAATAGACGAGTCTTTGAATGCTTCGATTTGTTTATTCAATTTGATCTTCACTTAAAGGTTTTGCATGTGATCCTTGATCTTTTGAGCTTTATGAAATGCATTATGATGAGATTGATCTTCTTGTCTAGTCCAATGCTTGTAGAAGAATGATTTTGGTTTGGATTGATCGGTTTTGGTCCACGAAAGATGATCATTGAAATGAGGCTATAATATCTTCAACACACATGTTAAATTACACATGATTGATTTATGATTATTATCAAAATAAAATTAAAACCCTGAAGGTCAACATTACCAACACTCCCTATCTTAAAATAATAATGATAATACTAATAAAAATAACAACTAGAAAAATACGAGACATTACATGGTTGTAAATATTCAAAAGTTGATTTGGGGTCATTTGTTGCAAAATGGAGCTTAAAATGGTTTTAAAATGAAGTCGGAACAAAACTTCGCCTGATGGACTAACACAACACACAACAATTGCTATATTGGATCGTTCCGGCCTTTGGGCAAATCAGACCGATACAGGTCTTTTAAGTTGGACCAGTCCGGCGTTAAATTTCTCTTAGGAATTGAATTTCTTAAAATCAGAATGGTACACCTTTTGGTGTTGGACCAGTTTGGCAGTAAACTTGGTTTGAGAATTTTTTATCGCAAAAATTCCTTTTTAAAGACTGTTTCATATTTTGAAAAGGTTTTTGACTCAGGACTTTTTCTATAAATTAAACCCAATGCTTAGTGCCAAATATACACTTTTTCTAGATGTTTTGAGAGAATTTTTCACACTTTAAAGAGAGATTAAAACTTCAAAACATAAAATCCACCTTAGGATTTTAATTCATACCAAAACAAGTGTTCTTTCTTTGAAGAACAAAACAGATCCCAAAGTGCGTGTGATTCGCAAATGATGTTAAAGAGATTGGTGTGAGACTGAGGCATGTGATTCGCTGTGGCCTAAATCATGTGATTCGAAGAGGGACTATACATGTAGAAGTTGGAAACTTTTGAAGGCGGCTTGTGCAAATCAAGTTGTGTAAGTTTGTATAATTTGTGATTAATCAAGTTTGTAAACTTTTGTGTATATAGTTGATTGTTAAGAATTAGTCGTACACTACAGGGATACCTCATTAGTTCTCGTGTTTGCTTATATGTTTAATTGCTTATTAATTGTTGCATGCTAGAAAAGTTTAAGCATGTTTTTCAAAATTAAAATCCATAGACTTTTAGCATTTACTTTTTGTTTTGATTAAAATTAGTTTTTGAGAATCCAACTATCAAATATACAAATATAGGGTTAATTTGCTTCCACACGAGCAAGCCTATCAGTTTTTTTACAAAGTTGTATGGAAATATGATAAAAATAGAGAACATTTATCAGAGACTGTTTAAGAACTACCAGAGGCATACCTTAAACAAAATTTGTATTTTTTAAATTATGTCCCAGAAAAAGATGCGTTGAACACATATTCCACGAGTGTCTATGAAATATCGGTATCCGACATGGGTACCTTAACTTCTTAAGACAAAAAAAATAAAAAAATGCTAATCCTACCATTATTTGTATCCTAAAACTCTAATAGTGAACTAACTTTATAGATTAGTGACTTTACACCCTTTTTTGGAAAGAAAAATAATAGAGCATATGAAAAACGAAATAAGATATGGCACAAAAAGAATTGCTCACAAAATCAAATTACAACATATTTTATCACATTAAAATTTAGAAACAATACCTTTTCTATTTTAAATTGATGAACACACTTTAACTTTATTAATTTTAAGTAAACATCAATTTTAACTTAATAATTGGCCATGACAATAACTTCTTTTATATTGTTCTTTGATTATGTTCCAAAAAAATAAAAGAATAAGACTATCAATTGGAGATGCACCAAAAAGAAAAGTGGTACCATCAATTTAAGAAGAGAAAGTATACTTGTAATTTTGGATCTTCTGATAATATATAGTGTATGTGTAAATGTAAAGAGAGAAAAATTTAAAAAACAGAGCACAAGTCTCTCTTGCATCTCTCTAGTTGCTAGAGAATGGCAATGAGTTCGACTTTGTTGATAATTCATTGTCGTTGATTTCGTCAGCATTCTGATTACTATTTTTGTCTTTCTCTCTTTAAATTTTTAATAGGGTCCTATTCAATTTGAAGGCTCAGGGTATATTTTTTCAGGCGGCAATTCAATATGGTCATTGGGGTTCTTTCGTGGGAAAGAACAAAATTGAAGAGCAGAGACGAAAACTTGGAACTGGTGGCATGGTATAACTAATATTCCTTGCTTCCATTGATTAGCGGAGTGAAAAAGTATCAGGAGGAGATGCGTGCACGGTTCTTGCCACGTTCATTACTGATTGGCAAGTGAGAGTTTGTCTGCGTGTATATATATAGAGTGAAGAGGGTCTTTCTTCCATTGATTGTTTTGTTAAGGGGAGAAGAGAGAGAAGGTCATGCATTTGTTTTCAATTATCAATTAAAAATTGAGAGAGAGAAAAATGAAAACAACAATAAGAATGCCGACGAAATCACCAACAGTGAACCACCGGCAAAGCTGAACTCGTCTGCTACTTTGGCTCTAGCAACCAGAGGGATGTGAGAGGCTTGTGCTATGTTTTTCAAATTTTGCTCTCGTTCTCACTATCTCTACATTTACTTATACATATATTATTAGAAGATTCAAAATTATATTTATACCGTCATTTATCAAGAAATACATTTTGGCCTTAAATTGTTTAAAATTTTAACTTTGTGAGCCAAAATGGGTAAATTGCAACAAATTGAATTATTGGTGACATTAATTGCTAACATTAGTAGTTCATAAGTGCTAAGTGCAATTTGTGGGCGCCCAAAATAAAGATCTAGTTTGGGCTAGAGATGTTTGGCCAAACCCAAAAGGAAAAGAGGAATTGGGGGGCATGATCGAAACGGTCACAGGGTCCTTAACCGAGTATAATGATTTTTGCCAAGTAGGTATCGTTAATCAAGAATGAAGGAAATGATGATATATGGTCATGTCCACTAGTGAGAATGGGACATCTGTATTAGCCGGCACGATTAGAGCTCTCCACCGAGTGGGTGTTAGAGTCCAATGATCAAGAGACACCTGTAAAGTGTAAAGCTAGTTATGGATAATGCACCACCCCCACGTAAAAAGTACTAGATTGATGTCCAAGTTATACCCTTAATAGTCTCTTTTTCTTGTTTACTCTAATGAGCATTGTGACCCTAATTCTACATGTATAAATAGAAAGGGATAGCTCAACAAGCATGGGATCAATTCATTAACACCAATTCTGAGATAATTTAGAGAGAGAAAGCAGTGAATTGTATATTTCATAACCTTTGAGCTAATAGAGAACACACTGGTGGGATGACGAACTACCGGATTAACATAAATATTACTTGAGGAACCTACCCTATAAACAAACCCACTCTCTTATATTTTATCATTTTGCTCGTCAACTTCACAATCAGATTATCAAAACCGATCATTCAGACCCGATTCCTTCTTTGGCGGGCTTTATCAAGTTTTCATTACCCACACAATTAACCCTTGTTTGCTGCTAATAAGAAAATAATTAAGTCTAAAAAGTAAAGCAACAGATTGCAAACATAAAATTAAAGACGGTTTCTATTAATGCGAAAATACCATAAATAGAATGAGTTAAAAATTCTTGAAAAAGAATAAAAAGGAAACTAAGAACTCTGGCACATATTATGACCGTGGTAACATTTTCCTTTTTCGTACTTGGTATCTCCCTAGCATTAGTTTTGCAACAAACAGGGTTAATTGAAATTTAGAAACAAATATTTTTTCATTCCCAAATTAATAGTTCCACTTCAATTTTAATAAATAATAAAACACTAATTTCAACTTAATAAATAGTCATGATAATTCGTTTTTCATTGTGAGATTTAGTACATTTGTAATGTCTAAAAAAAGAAATAAGACAATTAATTAAAACATCCAAGAAGAAAAAAGGAAATATTTATTTAAGAAGGTGAAAATACTATGTATATCTAATAGCTAGTTAACCAATTGAATTTTTCTTTAGAGTCATATAACTCATATGATGGCAATGTGAAGTTTTGAATGAGCTTTTCTTATATATAAAATTTGCCACATTATACAAATCTTATCCCGTCTCTTAATACTCACAATACAACGCTTACAACAATGAAAAAACTCTGTTTTTTTTCCATGTTATTTGAGGTGACATTATTTTCTATGTTTGTACATTTTCATTAGAATGTAATTAATTTAATTTGAAATCTATATTATTAGTTTTTTTTTTATATTTATATAAGCTAGCAATAAATAGAATTTGAGGTATTGGAGTAAATAAAATTAGTAATGAAAACTGGTTTAAAGTAGTGGTCTAGCTATTCGGAGAGAAGATAAATTTTGATGTAAAAATATCTATGATAAAAACACTAAGCGCAGAAGTTAAAATTAGCTGAATTAAAAAACTTGGTCGAGACAATAAAATATATTGAAAATATTTATTATCCTTCAAAAAGGGTTGGTCAAAGCATTTGCCTTGAATTAATGCGTGATGATCCAAAACATTTGAAGATATGAATCTAGAAAGTATTCCATATCAATACGATCTCGATTTGGTATTTTTTGTAGTCTATAAACTGATTATTTAAATAAAATGAAATAAAAAGGGTATTTTTGGTAGTATTGGTAATCCTAAATACCGTTAATGAAATATAATATAATAAATAGTAAAACTGTTTCCTTTCTTCACAGTATGCCAAGTGTGTCTCTTAAATGTATCATTAAAATTCATTTGTCCCGTTATATATATATATATATTTTAGATAAGTTTAGTCGTATTATCCTTTTATTCCTATTTTGTATATTTTTCGTATATGTTAAAAGCCATTGTCCAACCCATTTGAAATGCAAATAGAAATTGTATAGTTTTTATCTCTGAAATAGTACTTTCATAAATATATAATATATTTTTTATTGCATATCTATAAATATGTAAAACTTTCATTTCATGGTTTTTTGGTTTTTGATTGAAAATTTTAATTTAGTATTTAGTTCTTTGTCCAAACCAATTGAAATGCAAATAAGAATTGTATGATTTTATCTTTGAAATGTCACTTTTACAAATATATATATATATATATAATATATTTTTTTATCACACATTATAAATATGTAGAAATTTCATTTCATGTTTTTAGGTATCGATTGCAATTTTTAACTATTATTAAGTTTTAGTTGGAAAAAAGATAAATTAGACCCTGAAGTTTGGGTCTAGATTCAATTCTTCCCCTGATGTCTTAAAATTGTCAATGTATCCCCTAACGTTACATAAATGGTTCAATCTCTCTCCTGATTCTAACTCCGTGAAAAATTCCATTCAAATATTTTACACTTAACCCCCTAAAACTTTAAAAGTGACACTAAACCCCCTTAATTTAAATTTGATTAACTTTCAACTCCATTTTTGATAACCTCCGACTATCCTCCTACACCATCTCCTCTGGCCTCTCCAAAGTCACCTCTCCAGATAAAATAAAAATAAACGTTATTTTGTATAGAATAAATTGAAGCTTGAAATCCTTAAAAGTGCTTGTCAAAATATAAAAAGAGAAGTAAAAATCAAAGAAAAGAGAAGAGGAGAAAGAAGGTGCAAAAAATAGACTTTTTCCCTAATTGTATGGACTTAATTGGGCCCACATGAGGGCCAAATTAATGGGCGGTTGGTTGCTGGGCTTCACTTGTATCTGCTCGGCTTTGGCACTACTTTGACTGGGCTATTGGCCTACTGAACTGGTTTGTTGTGCCAAAAATAATTTTTTAATTAATTTATCTTTTATGATCAGATTACATCACCTTGTTCCACTGTAACTTCACTTTCTTGATACATCATATACCCCCTAAAAACCTACAAACACTAAACTTAACTCCATTCCATAGCAGTCACGATTGCACTTAGCACATGTAGCAAGCCTTTTAAACCCTAAGAATCTCTTGTGAGGATGACTGAAATCTCATGATTATTTGCAGTGAATATTGTTGGTCGGAAAATAACCCTAGAGGGGGGGTGAATAGGGTTTTTGAAACTTAATGCGGAATTTAAAAAACTTTTGAAAATGTTTAAGTAAAACAATTTACTAAACAAATTTATCAAGGAATGTAAGCAAATAAACAATCAAGAACAAGAGCAAATAATTAAGCAATCTCAAATAATTTAAACAGTCAATAATAAAGAGATTGAGTTAGAAAGATTGAACCGATTTGAAGTCCAAGGCTTTTTGTCCACACGGTTTTGGTTTACTAAACCGTAGTCCGCGCTCGGTTAGTTTCCCGAGAATTTCCACTAAAATCAATCTCCTTCCGGGTGAAGATCAAACCTCTACAAGTGTTGACTCACACACTCTACATGTATTGCTACACCACAATACTCTCACAAGATACCCTCTTGCTAACCTTGTGAAATTTACATTTCACAAAAACTAAACAAGAATTTACCTTCTTGTTTTTCCTATGAGATTTACCTCTCATAATTGAATACTAAATTGTTTGGTGATTCACACCAATTTACAATAACTCTCTCAAGTGTGTATAGAATACAATTTGAAGCTCACACTAGAGTTATCCTATTTGATCAAGATGATATAGCTCAAATGATAATGATTGATCAAAAATAATTTCTTGAATCTTTGAATAATAAAGATATATGAAGAATAGAGTATATGAATGATTCAAGGTTGTAAAAATGAGTCTTAGAACTCATATATATAGGTAGCAAAAGTTTATAGCCGTTTGTGGTGAGAAAATAAATTAATGGGGCAAAAATGCACTTTTGATAAAGTTCCAACGGCTATTTTTGGTAAGGGATTCGACTCCCTGTGTCTTCATGGAGTCGACTCCATGGCTTTCCTTGAGGGAGTCGACTCCATCACTTTCATGGAGTCGGCTACATGGTTCTGGAGATAGATTGTTGCAGACAGCAAATTTCTGATTTGTTTTGATCATATCTCATTATCCAGCCATTGGAACTTTATGAAATTTTGGATATAAGTACTATAATGAGTTATCTAACTTCTGTCCAAATTTCATAATGATCGGAGTCCGGGAAGGCCTCAAACAAACCGTTAGATCAAAACTGCGCAAAAACGGAGCGAATCTAGAATGAGAAAAATAAACATTTTTGCAATTAAGTTCCAAAATCAATTTTGATGCTTGGGATAGGTTAAACATATTATCCTAAGACACCTATTTTCATGAGAGCTCAAAATATGCTCAAATCAATTTAATATGAAATTATTTGAAAACCGGTTTTTGCAAGAATGATGTTTTGAAATTATTTTGATTCAAACTTGGTTTTGATCAATCTAATAATAATGCAAGTTCATGTTTGAGCTATGTAATCAATAAATTAAGAAACCTTACATTAATCCTAAGCAAACACTCAATTACCGAATAGATGAGTCTTCGAATGCTTCGTTGACTTGATTGGATATTGATTGAATGATCCTTGTCAAAATTTCCATTGAGCAATCATGCTATTCTTGATTTTCCAAATAAGAAATCTATAATCTTATATCAAGAACATGTTAAATTACACATGATTGATTTATTGTTATTATCAAAATAAGATTAAGACCTTCAAGGTCAACAAATATATCAACAAAATACAATTGCAATATATATATAAATCAAGTGGAAGGTTAACATTTAGTTTTTAAGGACCACTAATTTCAGCATAATAAATAGTCATAAATGCATCATATTTTTATTGTGAAATTTGGTACATCAATTATGTTAAAAAATATGAGACTAATGATTGGAGATGCGCCAAATAATCGTTTTAAGAAGAGAGAGTATGAACACTAGAATAATAGTTCTACTTTGACTTCGATATGTTTTTAAGAAATTAAATACTAATTTCAATATAATTGATGGTCAAGAATATACTCTATTTTTAATATGAGATTCAATACATTAGCTATGTTTGAAAAAATTAATAATACAATTAATTTAAAGAACAATGAATCTCTTAATTTAGGACGGATAAAATATTATGTATCATGCAATAATTAACCAATTGCATTTTTCTTTGGAATGATTATTTGAGGTTTTGAACTGAACTATGCTTTTATAAAGTATATCACATGGTTATCCATACCCCTAACGTTTATAACATATCGCTTTCAACAACAAAGAAATTATTGTTGTCTTTTTCGTTTGTTTTATTTTATTTGGTGTAACATTATTTTATATTTTCGTTCATTTTCAATAGAATATAAGCACCTTTTCTAATCTACAATAATACTCTTGTGGTTGGTCATACTATCAAAGCTTCTATTATGAATAATTATAATAGGTGAGATATTGGAGTAAACGAAATTAGTAGTAAAAATTAGTCCAAAACAATTAATTTGAATTTAAAATTTAAGGTGAAAGTGAAAAAAAAATGTAGACTTTTAACTTCACTTGTAGTTATACACACCACTTTTTATTGTGAAAAATCCATTAAAGACTAGTCACTTAATTCAACCTCTAATAATATAATATTTTGTGCTGGTTTATAACATAATGTAACGAAAGTGAATTCTAGACTTTTAAGAAATGAATAAGATGTCGTAGAGAAATTCTCTATATAAAACTTTGAATAAAGGAAAAAGAAAATAAAACTGCAAACTTGCAGCACTAGGAGATTATTAAGATATCTGAATACAAGAATAAGAATAATGCAACATAATGTATTCTAATTTGCCTATATGTTACAATATTTATAATAGCTATACTATCCTAAATCTACTAGAAAAATGACATATTTTACCTATAACAAGTAGGATGATCCTACTCTAAATAGAAAATAAAACATAAAAAATCCTAATCCTAATTTAAAAAGGAAATAACGCTAAAACAACAATCCAAATATAAAAAATATCACTTACTTCCTAAATCATGCAGGACTTTGAGTATGCTCACGTGAATCTGAAACCCTTTTTGCATAGATTTGTATTACATCAAGTTCACCCCCTCTTCAAAAGAAACTCGTTCTCGAGTTTAATGACAAAAACTGATTAACCCCATACCAGATGAACACATATTTTGAATAGTTAAACTGCATCAATTTCACCCGCCAGACTAGAAGAATCTTTAATTTATTAAAGTAACTAAGTTTATGCGGAAGTGTCTCAAGAAATTCGATCCACGTAATGCCATGATTTTGCGACGCACTGTTTTCATTTTCTTTAACTTGACCTTATATAATCCCATGTTCTTGTGGGCTCATTTAGTAGTGTGATAAATTAGGCAAGCTAGTGCCAAGAACAAGATAAATTTGATGTTGATTATCTCTCATAAGAGGTAAGCCTTCTGGAAGTATTAGATTTTGAAAGTCTGACAATAAAGGTTAAAGTGATTCAGGCACTTTAGTAGGTTTTTCCGCTTCCTCCTTAACCATTAATGCCAAACCCCCCTCAGATTCAGCCAAAAGCTTCTCAAAATTTTCCATAACCACTGTTATGAATGAACATTCCTTTCCTTTAAAGGACTGTAGAAGCTTATGCCCATTTTTTAGTGGTAATAAGACAATTCTTTTTCCACCCCAAGAAAATTTGTAGGTATTTTCCTTTCCATCATGCCTAGGTGTGCATGTCAAATTCCAAGGAAGACCCAAAAAGACATGACAAGCATCCATATCTATGACATCACACATAATTACATCTTTGTAACTTTTTACGATAGATAAAGGGATTTTTCATACCTTGGTAATTATAGCCTCTGTTCCTTTCTTAATCCAGCTAATTTTGTAAAGAGAATGATGCTTTTCCGTCTTTAGCTACAACTTCTTCATTATGACATGCACACTAAATTCTCCACACTACCGCTGTCGATTACAACATAACAAAAATTATGTTCAAATGTGTAGCATATCCTGAATAGGTTATGCCTTTGGTTTTCAATTTGTTCTTTAGGAGCCAACAAGACTTTTTGGACAAAATAATGCTAAAATTTCTCTAACATCTCCCGCTGTAACCTTTAGTACCTCTTATGCATCATTTTGGTCGCCCTCAATAGCTTCTTCGCATTCTTCTTTAATCATACCAATGCGTGGCCTATATGGGTAGTTGATAAACACCCAAAAATGCCATATTTTATACTTCAAAAGCTTATTGGTATTCTGTTATTATTGTCTAAACTGTCCTAATATCATTTTTTGTTTGCTTTATAAGTAAAAAGTGAAAAGTGCGCTATTTTATGCCAAATTTAACTAATAATGCAGCAAAGATGTGTCAAAAAGCAATGGTAATTGTTCTAGTGTTAGGCAAGCTTGAAATTGATGATTGATCATGTTCTAAGAGGTGTGAAACTCCAAATTCAAGAAGAAGTGCATTAATATTTAAGTGCGCGAAAATCTGCTTCTGATTATTTAGGTGACAGCTCGGTATTTTAATCATAACTTTGTGCTCATAATTCAGAATTTTGAGTGCTATATATGGTTGGATAAAAGACTCAAAGGGATACAACTTTCTTGTTTTGATGATCTTCAGATTCTAGCGTCTTGATAGTGAAAAAATGCCCTAAACCTACTGCTTGCGCACTGCCGCAGAAATGAGTGGATGTATTTCTCTCTTACGGGGCCCTCTCCCAAACCATTTATCTCATTATCCATAATGAAAGGCCACTTAAACAATCTCCCGCAGCCCCTATTTTTAATCATCCCATCAACTAAGCCCATTCTCTCCTTTACCTTATCAAGCACCCTCCCATTCCTAAATTTTTAGCCGTTATTCACTTTCTTACTCTCCACTCCATCTAAATTAATTCCTTTTTTAAGCATTTTATATTTCTTCCCTTAAACCGTAATCCTTACACCTATAAATAAAGCTCCTTAGCCCCCATTCTAAATACACAACTCCAAGAGATAAATAAACTTGTGAGGAGATAGAGAGAGAAAGAGCCACGTGCACCACCACCGGAAGAATCATTCAACCGGAGTTCTAAATTTTAAGGAGAGTTTTATTTATTGCAATTTTTATTATTATTTTATAAGTTACTATTTGATATTGAGATTAATATTTCAATTGAGCAATGGAATTTTATTTAATATCATTCTTGTGTTCAATATTTATGATGAAAGGTTAATCTCCTTTTAAGGGGAGAGATGATATTTTAATATTTAATTTAACTTATATTATTGCATATAGTATCCATATGCTTAATTTAATGAAAGAATAATTTTTATTGACCTCCAAAGGAGGCAATCAAATTTAGTGTGATTATTGACTTGAGAAATAAACTACACACTATAGAATTTTCTTGAGTTTATTTTAATCACTAAATTCTCTTCTAAACTTTAATTGTTAATATGAATGAGTGTTGAATCTATGTGTTTTGCTTAAGTGGCGATTCATTGAAAGCTTACTTTAATCCATGTTATTATTTTTATGAAAGGAGAAAATTGAATTTTACAAAAGATTTAAAAGATAAAAATTGGTTTTAAAGTTATATCTTGAAATTACTAGTTTGCTTGAATATTAAGATCACGCTACATACCATATGTGACTCCTAAGTTTAAGTAAATTAGAATTTTTATTTTATCTTGGGTAAATAAATATAGTAATGTAAATAGTTAAATTAAAATAATTGGTTGTGGATTCTTAACCCTTGATCTCTCTCAATATTTGATTAATCTCTCTTGTGAATTAATAATTAGTTTTCCTTTAATTTTAATTAGAAAAAAAGAAAAGAAAAAAGACTTTCCAAAATCAAAATTGGTTTTAATTTGAATTTGGCAATTTTAAGTTTTTTCTATAATCTTCAATTTCTTCTCCTGAGATTTGGATTGACCTCTTATTTTCCTACTTTACCACGCCTAACTAGATTTTTGCATATAAGGATTTTTGTTTACAGTCTTGATACAACTAGAGACGCGCAACAATAGTTATTGGAATTATGGCTTAGTAGCAAACACCTAATACACTTATCCCCAATTGAACATTGATAAAAATTGTTGTTATTACACTTGCATTAATCCATATTTTACCCAGCTTAATTAATTTTCCTTGTAGCTAGTTAGTGGTTGATTGTTGTGAACTAGAAGCTTGAAACTTCCCGCTCTCATCTTTTGAAATTGGATTGGTAAGCTTATGAGTTATAGTCCCAGTTTTGTACTTATAAATTGTATTAGTTTTTCTTCATTTTCTGTCGCTAGTAGTTATGTTGTGACAACTAGACAGCTGTTGATATACCACATAATCTAGTCTAGCATGGTCGTACTAAGCATGTGGAGGTTGATTGTCATTTTATAAAGGAAAAGTTAGATGACATGACCTTATTAGCTTTTCTTTCGTCTCTACTGAAGAACAATTTGCAGATATACTCAAAAAGGGGTTTCCAGAAAAGTATTTTACGACTCATTGAGCAAGTAGGGCATGGTTGACATGTATGCACCAACTTGAAGGAGAGTTTTAGCGCAAGTCGATATTAGGGAGTAAATATCGTAAAAAATATTGTATAATATTTAGGGATTTTTTTTATAAAGGACAAATCTCACATTCTCTTTCTAACCAAGGACACACATTTTTTTGCCTTTGTTCAGGGACTACTTTAGTAACAAGGACAAAATAATAATTAATTAATTAAAAATAAAATTAATTATAATTTCTAGAATTACCCTTTTAAAAAGAAATGAAAAACTAAAAAACAAAAAATAATGTAAATAGATGGATTTTAAGCTTAACTAATATAAACATAATTCAAAATTTAAACATCTAAATCAATCATATCCAAAAGTCGATAACAAGATAGCAAAATGTTTGAAACTTACACAAAGACACACACACACACGGAGGAGAAAGTCAACTAGATAAACAAAATAAGCATGAATTTAATGTTTGAGCATGACATACATTTACTCCCACAAAAGAGTGTAAACAATAAATGAAAGATGGTAACCACAATCTATTCCCACGGTTTATGTTAACCAATGTTGAGGCAATGTCGAGCATCATTCGAAATTTGTTCAAAAGGTTATTGTATCAAATCATCTATTCAAGTATCAGAGGATGACAAACAAAAGCACTGAATGTGACAAAATTAGTCCGAATTATATTGAATGCCAATCTTTTGTTAAAACTTAATTTTCGTATGTAAAAATCTCCAATTTTCTTTTTTTAAAAAATAAAAACTCCAATCAAACAAGGACTTAAAAAATTCAAAAACAATCTAAAGCATGAAAACCCAACAGAATGGTCCAATAAAAATAGACACTATAAATTAAAGAGGCAAAATGAGAATTATTACTTTTTCCACCAGGCGTTTCTTCTTTGGATAGAAAAGCAAGTTTTAAATAATTCTCGTTATCAGAAGAATATGATGAAGATGAAGAGTTGTGTTTATGTACAACGTCTTTAGATAAGTTTGGAATGGTTTTAGTTTTAGTCTTTCAAATCCTACCGAATTACATAAGGCTGCCTCTCATATAGGCCCATCAAATACAATTTAACAAAGGCCAATTATGATAAAAACAAACTTTCTAAAAAAAATAAAAGGAAAGGAAATTATCAATGTTTCTTTATAACACAACATATATAAAACTTGCTAAGCATAATTTCCTCACGGAATGTTCGGAACAAGATATGTTTGATCCCGAAACTAGTCAAATGCACATATTAATACAATGAGTAAAAAAATATTAATATGTATGCTGGAATACAATTTTAAAATAAATAATATTATGTCTAAAACATATTATAATATATCTAAATAAAAAAAAATGAATGCAAAACATCTAAATGAAAGTAATTAGAATAAAAAGGGTGATATAACAATAAGGCGATCTTGAGATCAATATTGTAGGTCGGAAAATACCCTAGAGGGGGGGTGAATAGGGTTTATAAAACTAAATGCGGAATTTAAAAATCTTTTCAAAAAGTTTAAGTAAAACAATTTACTTAACAAATATATATCAAGGAATGTAAGCAATAACAAAACAATCAATAATAAAGAGATTGAGTTAGAAAGATTAAACCAATCGAAATCCAAGATTTTTTGTCCACACGGTTCGGCTTGTTCCCCCTACTCCGCGCTCGGTTAGTTCCCCGAGAACTTCCACTAAAACCGATCTCCTTCCGGGTGAAAATCAAACCACTACAAGTGTATTCTTCTCACACACTCTACAAGTATTGCTACACCACAATACTCTCACAAGATACCCTCTTGCTAACCTATGAGATACAACTCTCACAAATATGATTTGAATAAGTTTTGGTGGCTAATACCAATGTACAATATCTCTCTTGTGTATAACAAAATACAAATGAAGCTCACACTAAGAGATATCAAAATTGATCAAAGTATATAGCTCAAAAATGAAAGATTGATCAATTAAATGAATTAAATACTTGAATAACTTTGTATATATGTAAAATGAGTTTGTAGAATGATTCAAGTGTGTTAAAACATGTCTAAGACATCATATTTATAGCTTACAAAATCATATGGCCGTTGGGGATGATTAAGAGAGGTTTTGGCTCCAAGGTATATATTTTCAAACTTTCCAACAGCTAGTTTTGACAAAACAATTCAAAATTGTTTTGTTAATTTCTCTCAATTAGACCGTTGGATCATGCTCAAATTTTGGTCAAAATTGCCAGGAGATGTTTTCTAACTACTGTAAAAATTTCAAAATGATCGGGGTTCGGGAAGGCCTCCATTTTACCGTTAGATCGAAACTGGGCAAAAATTTAGCGAATTTTAAACGAAAAATAAAAATATTTTTCCAATTTAATAATTTAGTTCCAAATAAAATTCTAATGATTTTTGAACCTCAAATATATGTTTCTAAGATACCCATTTTTATTATAGCTTAAAATATGATCATTTAAAATTAATATGAATTTATTTTGAAACTCGATTTTTGTAAAATGATGTTTTTCAAATAAATTCAATTTCAAGCTAGTTTGAATCAATCTTTAAAAGATGCAAGTTCATGTTTGAGCTATATAATCAATCAATTAAGAAACTTTACATTAATCCTAAGCAAACACTCAATTACCGAATAGATGAGTCTTCGAATGCTTCGATTTGTTTCTTCAAATTGATTCTTCACTTGAAGCTTTTCCCTTGAAGCTTTTGCATATGATTCTTAATCTTTGTGCTTCATGGATTTGCATTGCTAGCTTGTGGGTGATGAGATTGATCTTCTTGTCTTGTCCAACTCTTGTAGAAGAATGATCTGAATTCGGGTAGATCGGTTTTAGTCGAATGCTTCGTTGACTTGATCGGATATTGATTGAATGATCCTTGTCAAACTTCCTTTGAGCAATCATGCTATTCTTGATTTTCCAAATAAGAAATCTATAATCTTATATCAAGAACATGTTAAATTACACATGATTAATTTTTTGTTATTATCAAAATAAGATTAAGACCTTCAAGGTCAACAATCTCCCCCTTTTTGATGATGACAATAAATTAATGTGTGTTTTCAATAACAAGCATAAATAGCATATGAATGATTGAAATATGCTCCCCCTCAATTTATGCATAGATAAAATAAATGATTTGTAAAAATCATTGCATATATTTGAGATAGTTTTAAAACCAATAAAACAATTTTGATCTCAAATAAAGTTTTTAAAAGAAAACAATTATCAATGTTAAAGACATTGTTAAAGACATAAAGCATTTAATAGTCTTACCAACATTGATTGCTACCAACACACATTTTCTCCCCCTATGGCAACATCAAAAAGGGCCAAGGCCACTGAGAGAAAATGGTAACTCCAAGAGTGCTTCATCTATGAGGCCAAGGTGTGTATGCCTCTCCATCTTTTGCCATAAGGCAAAGGTGTGCCACCTCCTCATCGCTCGACTCGATGTCGGATTCGTCTTCATCCGATTCACTTGTATGCCTTTTGAGAGCATCTTTTAATCTTTTGTATAGCTCTTCCCTCTTTGCTTTCTTCTCTCTTTTCTCCTCTTTTCTAATCGGACAATTTGATTTGTAATGTCCCGATTTTTGACAATGAAAGCACTTCCTTTCCTCATTATCAACTTTAGGATGAGTTGATCTATCATTATTTGAGGATGAGGGATTGTTGTCGATCTTCCCTTGGGAGTACTTCTTCTTTGCTAGGAATTTCTCAAATTTCCTAGAGAGAAGTGCCATGTCTCCATCTCTTTTAGTTGAGCTATGATACCATATTGTCATTGGATTTACTTTCTCTCCTCATTCTTCTCTTTGCAACTCCTTCTCATGGGTTTTAAGAGAACCCAAGAGCTCATCCATGCTAAGAGTTTTGAGATTCTTAGCTTCTTGAATTGCCGTCACCTTAGGTCTCCATTTTGTTGGAAGAATCCTAAGAATTTTTCGAATTTTCTCTTCATTAAAGTAAACCTTGCCAAGAAGGTCAAAAGCGTTAGTGAGAATAGAAAATCGACTATACATGAAAACAAGTGATTCGTTAGGCTCCATTTTAAACAATTCATAATCATGGACAAGAATATTAATATTGTCCTCCTTCACTTGTGAGGTTCCTTCATAGGTAACCTCAAGCTTATCCCGAATCTCTTTTGCCGTTTTGCAACTAGAGATTTTGTTGTATTCATCCATAGTCAAAGCACAATGTAATGAATTTAAAGCTTTAGCATTGAATTGAATTTTTCTAATATCATGCTCAATGTATTCGGATATAGACTTGGGAATAACATTTCCCATTTCGTCGGTTTTTGTAATTTCATAAGGTCCAACAAGTGTAACCTTCCATTGTTCAAAATCATGAGCTTGTAAAAATGTACACATTCTATTTTTCCAATAACTATAATTTTTGCCATCAAATAAAGGTGGTCTAGTGGTGGAAGAACCTTCATTAATTCCGGTTCCTTGATAAATAGACATGATCGTAAACTCTAAGATTGTAAAATCAAAACAAGAGTACAACCTCTGATACCAATTGTAGGTCGAAAAAGACCCTAGAAGGGGGGTGAATAGGGTTTATAAAACTAAATGCGGAATTTAAAAATCTTTTCAAAAAGTTTAAGTAAAAAAATTTACTTAACAAATATATATCAAGGAATGTAAGCAATAACAAAACAATCAATAATAAAGAGATTGAGTTAGAAAGATTAAACCAATCGAAATTCAAGATTTTTTGTCCACACGGTTCGGCTTGTTCCCCCTACTCCGCGCTCGGTTAGTTCCCCGAGAACTTTCACTAAAACCGATCTCCTTCCGGGTGAAGATCAAACCACTACAAGTGTATTCTTCTCACACACTCTACAAGTATTGCTACACCACAATACTCTCACAAGATACCCTCTTGCTAACCTATGAGATACAACTCTCACAAATATGATTTGAATAAGTTTTGGTGGTTAACACCAATGTACAATATCTCTCTTGTGTATAACAAAATACAAATGAAGCTCACACTAAGAGATATCAAAATTGATCAAAGTATATAGCTCAAAAATGAAAGATTGATCAATTAAATGGATTGAATATTTGAATAACTTTGTATATATGTAAAATGAGTTTGTAGAATGATTCAAGTGTGTTAAAACATGTCTAAGACATCATATTTATAGCTTACAAAATCATATGGCCGTTGGGGATGATTAAGAGAGGTTTTGGCTCAAAGGTATACATTTTCAAACTTTCCAACAGCTAGTTTTGACAAAACAATTCAAAATTGTTTTGTTAATTTCTCTCAATTAGACCGTTGCATCATGCTCAAATTTTGGTCAAAATTTCCAGGGGATGTTTTCTAACTACTGTGAAAATTTCAAAATGATCGGGGTTCGGGAAGGCCTCCATTTTAATAATTTAGTTCCAAATAAAATTCTAATGATTTTTGAACCTCAAATATATGTTTCTAAGATACCCATTTTTATTATAGCTTAAAATATGGTCATTTAAAATTAATATGAATTTATTTTGAAACTCGGTTTTTGTAAAATGATGTTTTTCAAATAAATTCAATTTCAAGCTAGTTTGAATCAATCTTTAAAAGATGCAAGTTCATGTTTGAGCTATATAATCAATCAATTAAGAAACTTTACATTAATCCTAAGCAAACACTCAATTACCGAATAGATGAGTCTTCGAATGCTTCGATTTGTTTCTTCAAATTGATTCTTCACTTGAAGCTTTTCCCTTGAAGCTTTTGCATATGATTCTTAATCTTTGTGCTTCATGGATTTTCATTGCTAGCTTGTGGGTGATGAGATTGATCTTCTTGTTTTGTCCAATTCTTGTAGAAGAATGATCTGAATTCGGGTAGATCGGTTTTAGTCGAATGCTTCGTTGACTTAATCGGATATTGATTGAATGATCCTTGTCAAACTTTCTTTGAGCAATCATGCTATTCTTGATTTTCCAAATAAGAAATCTATAATCTTATATCAAGAACATGTTAAATTACACATGATTAATTTTTTGTTATTATCAAAATAAGATTAAGACCTTCTAGGTCAACAAATATGTCTGGAGTATCATAAAATTAAAGTATGGTAACTATGTACTTGGACTCGAAAAAGTGAAAAAAAAAACAGAGGAAAAAAAATACATAAGTGAAAGTAACCAAGATATAGAATGTCTACAATATAATTATATGCAAAAAATATTCCTCTTGTAGCTTCAAAGTTGATACTATGCTTGTCGCTATTATGCTTACACTAAAAATTTCTTTACTTCATAATTTAGATTGGCTATATATTTAAAAAATCAAAAATAAAATTCCTCTTATAGTTTGCACCACGCCATTTTCAAACATTTTAATATGTTTTTTATTAAGCTAGGTTTTTTGTTGTCTTGACCATTAGTAAGGCATTGATAATTATGAGTTCAAAATTCGAATTCAACAATATATATCCTAAATTTTAACAATAACTAGATTTTTAGGATAATTATAAGTTTAGACATTAACTAAACAAAATGACCCAGAGTTACAAGGGATAATACACCCATTATTGAAAGTAATAATAATAATAATAATAATAATAATAATAATAATAATAATAATAATAATAATAATAATAATAATAATACACCCATTATAAAGTGTGTTTAAGAAATATATATATATATATATATATTAAAAGATGGCCAAGTCAAAAGGGCATATAAAAAAATTATATTTTATATTATGTCTACCAGAAAAATTTAAAAATGTAATTTAATATATCTTTCATAAAATTTAAAAAATGTAACTTAATATGTCTGACAGAATATTGAAAATATGTAACTTAATATATCTAACAGTAAATTGAAAAGATGCAACTTAATATGTTTGCCAGAAATTTATTTAGAATAATGTAACTTAATATGTCTGATTGCTATTATAGGAGAATTATGCCCCAGACATATTTGCAGCTTCGGTTTCATATTATGTATGGTTAGTTTAAGACATTTACATTCTTTGATTTTTTTTTGAATAATTCTTACATTATCTTCTTGTTTAAATTTTTAGTAATACGTGTTTGAATTTATTTTCATTAATTTAATTTCAAATTTAATTGTATATTTATTTTCTTGTATTTATCTTTGAAAAAGGTAGTATTAGAATTCAACTTAATTAAATGAAATAATAAAATAATTAATATTTTGTCCTTGATTTAAAAATATTGTCCTTTATTATAAAAGTTGCCCTCTAAATTAAATCTCTAAAAATATGATCCTTTATTCTAATAATAAGCTCAAAAATATCCTTTATAATTATTTTCTATAATATTTATTGTATAAATTGCTGAGTTGACTTAGTGTAATTACCTTAGTTATCTTGTATTTGTTTCTTATATAAATTCCTCCAAATGTGAAAAAGAATAATAACACAATTCATTCTCTCAATTCACTTTCTTTCTAGAATATTTGACTAATCATTTTTCACGTGCAAACTATAATGCTAAGTGCTAAAGTCAACAATCATTCGTCTCATTAGTCCAAAGGCTAAGCTCAGCAATGCTAAATTGTAGTGATAAATGAGGTTGATGGGGAACGGAACTTCTTGAGCTTCTTTGTGCTGAGAACGAGGAAGAAAAATGTGATTCAACACCGCCGCTTCCACTTTCCAATCTTCTATACCCAAATTTTATGGTCTTTTCACACTGGTGCTAAAAGCCTAAAACGCTCGCACTTAGGGTCCGTTTGGTTCTAATTTTGGAAATGAAATGAGTATGAAATAGGTATACTTGATTACCAGAATTTTTTTTTTCTTGGCATCTAGGATGCCATGCCGATCTTTAGTTCAATCGGGAATAAGAATGTAATAAAGTATCAATTACAAAAATACCATTCTTTTTATAAGATGATAATACATCACCTACTAATTTTTCAAAAGAGACAATTACTATAATAAATTACAAAAATTACAATTTTTGTAATTAAAAAAAAAACACAACAGGAAAAAAGAATAGAAAAAAGTTCCAAATTTTTTTTTCATTTTTGTGCAGCAGCGTAACTAAAAAAAAGTTTCAAACAATATTTTCATACACGGATGGAAAAAGAATTATTTATTCATAAGGAAAAGTGTTATTTTAGTCCTAACATGAAAAATTTAAAAAGATGCCCATTGGTAATAGTTTATTCCTTATGATTTAAATGGAAGAACTTGGGAGGAAATGTTTGTTTTTGGAATTATTTATTCCGGACTTAAAACTTGAACCAAACGCGGGAATCATTTTAGAATGGAATTTAGCATTCCCGGAATGATTTAAATCTTGAACCAAACGAGCCATTAATATGAACTGTGCTTTCATAAAAATCTTAACCTTAAATTTCTATAAAATTTTAAAATTAATTAAGAATTTCTTTCCCATTACTTTTTTTGACAAATGAAAAAAAAATATTATATCTTTTTAGAAAATTTTAAAAATAGCTTACCAAACACAAATCGATTTGAAAAATAATTTTAAATTAAGAACTCAACTTAAGACCGGATTTTAAATTAAACATTAAAAACTCTAACCAAAGGGAACTTAAATATTCTCTTTTTGCAAAAGTTTTATTTTTCTATCCAATATATTGTATAGTTTTTCTTATTGGGAAGTTTGTTATAATGTTATATAGATGCCTTATATAAAACATCTGATTCAACACAAAGTCTAACTTGTTTAATTATTTTAACCAAATAAAGTAGAGTTTAAATAGATTTAAAATATTAATATAAGTCTAACTTGTTTAATTAGTTTAACCAAATAAAGTAAAGTTTATATTTATTTGGATCACTAATACTATAATATAAAAATATATGAAATTATATATATATTTCAATGTAAATCTTAAAATCTTAAATTTAAAATCAAAGGCATATTTGTCTCTACAAAAAAAGAAAAAAAACACTTAAGTTATTTGTAGTTTTATATATAGTGTAAATGAAAAAAAAATATTATATCTTTTAGAAAATCTTAAAAATAGTGTACCAAACACAAATCGATTTAAAAAATAATTTTAAATTAAGAACTCAACTTAAGACTGAATTTTAAATTAAATATTAAAAACTCTAACCAAACTGAACTTAAATATTCTCCTTTTGTAAGAGTTTTATTTTTCTATCCAAATAGTACATCTCAAATTAAGATTTCTATTTGTTCTACCAAAATAATAAAATAAGATAGTAGTATTTACACTTCACATAATTATTCTAGTACTGACGCTTTATATTAAGTTCATATATTGAATACGCACATTTTCCTCGTTGATGCTCCCGTCATATATATAAACTTGACACGCAGCCATTCCGAAATGCAGCCATTCCACACGTACGCTCCTATCCATGTCACCAAACAGCTGGAGCTTTTGACACGGGCTTTCTTTTCTTCCTCTTCTAAGCAGTTTTCTCATCTCTCTGTCTCAGTTCTACGCAGTTTTCTCATCTCTCTGTCAGTTCTACGCAGCCGCTTTCTCATCTCTCTCTGAGTTCTACGCAGCTTTCTCATCTCTCTCTCACTACCCTTATATATAATATCATTCCAAGATCATTCATGTGAGGCCCAATATATATTATTACTCTTTTAATATTAACTTTTAATTTCTCAGTTCGTGATTTAGTAATTCTGAGAGAGATATGGCGCATACAGAGAATGGTGGTGATGAATACACTCTTGCAAAACCCTTTCAACTTCAAAATGATTGTATCAGGTTAGTTTGTGTATATTTTAGTTTTTTTTCTCCATTTTCCAACACGCTCTCTCTCTCTCTCTCTCTCTCTATATATATATATATATATTGGTGTCATATATTTCTAAGCATTCTCTCCGGTGACCATTTCCGCAATCCAGTTTCTTTGTATCTCTATATTACTATATATATATATGTATGCGTGGGTGGGTGGGTGTCTTCTCTCCAGCGAAAATTAGGTTTCCGGAAGTGGTTGCCGGAGAAATAGATTTCCGTCGGCGAGACAGTGATGATGCATTGGTCGGCTCTGTCATGAGGAAATATATATATACATATACATTGCACTTACATGAGATGCACTATAACAGAGTAGCTGGCTAGTACCACTGCTGCTCCACTCTAGAGGTGCCCCATTCCCTAATGCCCACGTGCTTCGACCCAATTTCAATTTAACCATTAAACTGTTAATAATTTACCCATTAAACTATATTAGAACGTTACTAGTAAGTGATCAACACTTACTAGAACGTTACTTGTATATCTTATCCATAACCCAATGCCACACTGAGGATTTTCAACTGATTGAACTATATTAGAACGTAACTAGTAAGTGATCAACACTATATTTTTCTGATTTTTGATACATCTAGTCAAGGATTGGCCTTAATGTATCATTGTTATTGAGATTTATATTCTATTGTGTTATTTAATCTCTCCTACTCTTCCATCCATGTATGTGGCTAGCTGCTGCAACTTGGTCATAGTTTGGCATATATTTGATTTGGCCGGCCAACATGCTCATTGCACATGGAGGCTTTGTAGCATTGAAGGCCACCCCATGAAAGTGAATAAACTGGTTTCAAAAGACTTATAATTTGCAGCTTTTGTACTATACCATTTTATATTCTCAATTTATTTTCTTTTGTTTGTTTCAAACTGATTTTGATTAATAATTGTTCTTATTAGTGGAAGGGAAACTCCTATGAGTATTGCTTTGCATGCTGCAAACTTCGCCTTTATCGGATTACTGGTTGTGTTCATCCAAGTGAAGTTCCCTGAATCTCCCACTGCTTTTGAGACTCACAATGTCAACATGACTACTTCCTTGATATCAATGTGCCTCTATGCATTCGTGGTAATTCTGAGGATGATGGTGAAGGCACCCCCCCAAGACTTTACCTGCTGTCAACTAATTTTCAACCACGCTCTTGTCTTCTTTGGAATTCTCACTCCAACCTCCCTTTTATCGGTGTTTCTCCCCTACAATCTTTTCTGGCTCATGTGTTTCATCTGTGCACTTTTCTTAACAATACTGGCTCATTATCTTTTCCAAATCACAAAGGCTCGTGCTGTTATGAGTAAGGTGGCACATCTGCCTAACTTTGCCAATGGTGTAGTAGCAATATTCACTCGTCCATATGTATGAGAGACAAGATACATATATATATATATATATGTATATATTGAAATCTTGACAGCATTTGTCCGTGTACCAAAACTAGCTATAGGCATAAATTAATTTTAATAACTTGAACTACTAGTGTATATATATTTTTACTTCGTGTTGTAAATTGTGTATTGTATAGCCCCTTCCTATATTTTGAAAGATTGAGTTAAATATGGGTGTGTTCTTGAAATAATTTTTTTTTATCAAATTTATGTCTTATCTGCTATATTCGTCGGAAAATTGTGCTATGAATATAAAATGTATTGTGTACTTCTCCCTCCTATAAATGTTCATATTTATAAATAGAAATTAATGTCTTAGTATGTTTCTATTCATAATAATGATAGATCATAATTCTGGTGCATGTATACGTAAAATATCTCTCTTTTTTTATGGTCCCTAGCTACGTGTTTTCAAACGGATCAATCTGACGTATTACCGACATACTGTGTTCCCAATTTTCCTTACACGTGCATTAGTCTATTTGCGGACAAATCTAAATATTCACTTTTACTAACTTCTGACTCAGACTTTGAGACCCAGAAGTCCGCCGCCTCCACCAACGCACAAAACTAAACGTTTGTGGAAATAGTATATATCTATATTATAAAAAATCAAATTTGACTAAATTTATTTTCAAAAAATATAAAAATTTAATGGTTAAAAATATACATGATATGGTGTGCATTAATTTTACACCATTGAATGAGTTTTATACACACATGAAAATGTCACATCAAAGTTAAAACACTCACACTAATAATATACACACAACAAATTTTCGCATACCAATAATTTTTCTATATTAAAAATGGCATAACTTAAAATAAAAAGCAAAAAATTTAATAAAAATTTAATATTTAAAATCTACTAATCAAGATCAATTAAACAAGATCCATCATAACAATAGAATTATGTAAAAAAAAAATTTATTGTGTAACATTTAACACCAGTAATATACACAAAGTAAACTCTCACACACTGACAAATATTTTTACATTAAAATTACCAAAGCTTAAAATAAAAAATTCAAAATTTAATATTTAAACTCTACTAATCAAGATCAATTAAATAAGATTCATCTTATAATAAAAATTTTAATATTTAAAATATACTAATCAAGAAATTTCATAAAAAAAATAATATTTAAATCTACTAATCAAGATCAATTAACAAGATCCATCATGATAATAGAATTATGTAAAAAAAAAAAAAACAACGATATACACACAATAAATTCTCACACATCAATAATTTTTTCTATCTATATTATAAAACATCAATTTTGACTAAATTTATTTTCAAAAAATATAAAAATCTAATGGTTAAAAATATACATGTTATGGTGTGCATTAACTCTACACCATTGGATGAGTTTTATATACACATGAAGATGTCACATCAAAGTTAAAACACTCACACCAATAATATACACACAATAAATTCTCACATACCAATAATTTTTCTATATTAAAAATGGCATAACCTAAAATAAAAAAGAAAAAAAAAATAATTTAATATTTAAAATCTACTAATCAAGATCAATTAAACAAGATCCATCATGACTATAGAATTATGTAAAAAAATAAAAATTATTGAGTAACATTTAACACTATTAATATACACAAAGTAAACTCTCACACACCAACAAATATTTTTACATTAAAATTGCCATAACTTAAAATAAAAAATTCAAAATTTAATATTTAAACTCTACTGATCAAGATCAATTAAATAAGATTCATCTTAAAATAAAAATTTTCATATTTAAAATATACTAATCAAGAAATTTCATAAAAAAATATATTTAAATCTACTAATCAAGATCAATTAACAAGATCCATCATGATATTAGAATTATGTAAAAAAAACAATAATATACACACAATAAATTCTCATACATCAATAATTTTTTCTATATTAAAAATGTCACAACTTAAAATAAAAAATTCAAAATTTAATATTTAAAATCTACTAATTAAGATCAATTAAACAAGATCCATCATGATTATAGAATTATGTTAAAAAAAATAAAAATTATTGAATAACATTTAACACCAGTAATATACACAAAGTAAACTCTCACACACCAATAAATATTTTTACATTAAAAATGCCATAAGTTAAAATAAAAAATTTAAAATTTTATATTTAAACTCTACTGATTAAGATCAATTAAACAAGATTCATCTTAAACTAAATTTTTTAATTAATATTTAAAATTTTTTAATAGAGAAATTTCATAAAAAATAATATTTAAATCTATTAATCACTATCAATTAAACAAGATCCATCAATACTATATAATTATGTAAAAAAATAAAATAAGAAAAATTATTGAGTAACATTTAATACCAACAATATTCACAAAATAAAATCTCACACAACAATCATTTTTTCAACATTCAAAATGTCATAACTTAATAAAAAAATTAAAAATTTAATATTTAAAATATACTAATCAAGATCAATTAAACGAGATCCATCATGACTATAAAATTTTGTTAAAAAAAATAATAAAAATTATTGAGTAACATTTAAGGACATGATTTATGTATTCGTATATTATTAATTATCTAAGTATGTCGTTTTTAGGAGTGTTCACAATATATTAATCAAATTTTTGAATTATTTTCAAATCTAATGGTTAAAAATATATATGTTATGGTGTGCATTGACTCTACACCATTGGATGACTTTTGTACGCACATGAAGATGTCACATCAAAGTAAAAACACTCACACCAATAATATACACAATAAATTCTCACATACCAATAATTTTTCTATATTAAAAATGGCATAACCTAAAATAAAAAAGAAAAAAAATAATAAAAATTTAATATTTAAAATCTACTAATCAAGATCAATTAAACAAGATCCATCATGACTATAAAATTATGTAAAAAAAATAAAAATTATTGAGTAACATTTAACACCAGTAATATACACAAAGTAAACTCTCACACACCAATAAATATTTTTACATTAAAATTGCCATAACTTAAAATTCAAAATTCAAAATTTAATATTTAAACTCTACTGATCAAGATCAATTAAATAAGATTCATCTTAAAATAAAAATTTTCATATTTAAAATATACTAATCAAGAAATTTCATAAAAAAATATATTTAAATCTACTAATCAAGATCAATTAACAAGATCCATCATGATATTAGAATTATGTAAAAAAAACAATAATATACACACAATAAATGCTCACACATCAATAATTTTTTCTATATTAAAAATGTCACAACTTAAAATAAAAAATTCAAAATTTAATATTTAAAATCTACTAATTAAGATCAATTAAACAAGATCCATCATGATTATAGAATTATGTTAAAAAAAATAAAAATTATTGAATAACATTTAACACCAGTAATATACACAAAGTAATCTCTCACGCACCAATAAATATTTTTACATTAAAAATGCCATAACTTAAAATAAAAAATTTAAAATTTTATATTTAAACTCTACTGATCAAGATCAATTAAACAAGATTCATCTTAAACTAAATTTTTTTAATTTATATTTAAAATATTGATGAGGTTAAATACTAATTTTACTATTGGCCTACAAAGGTAATTCAACATTTTTTACCTCCGGTAAATTCTATTTTTACCCCCGATAAAATCTCATTTTTACCTCCTCACCTACCACATCTCACCTACCTCACCTACCTCTACCAAAGATTAACTTATGCCATTCATTTTTATCAAATTTACGGTTTTTGCCATTCTCCATTTACCTATAAATACCTCCCGCCATTCATTCATTCAACACACAACAAAAACATATATTCTTTCTCTCTTAAGATCCATCTATCTCTTTCAAGAGATATAAAGCCATTGGCAATACAAATACAAGCCAATTCGGGAAGAAATAGAGGAGTCATATACTCTCTCTTTTCATACCCCCCAGAAATAGAAGGGTCTTATACTCTCTATTTTCATACCCCAAAAAATAGAAGGGTCTTATACTCTCTATTTTCATACTCCAAAAAATACCAACAACCCTTATACACTCTCTCCTACACAGTTTATTATTTATTCTGTTGAAATATTTGTAATCCTAATTCTATACTTATAAATAGAATTAAGGAAATTATAGAGAGAGAGAAGTTGGTGGCCTGTATTATCATCCAAATTCATTGCCTTAAGAGCTAATACAAAGCAAGCACACACGAAAGGAGGACGTACTGCCGGAATAGCATAAGCGCTACCAGGGGAACCTACCTTAAAAAAATGTCATGTGTTCATTATTGCGCCGCATTTATTTTTTATTCACAGATATTCGTTTATTGATTGGTTAATTATCTATTTCTAGATTTTGACACCATCAAATATTATAATAGAGAAATTTCATAAAAAATAATATTGAAATCTATTAATCACTATCAATTAAACAAGATCCATCATTACTATATAATTATGTAAAAAAATAAAATAAGAAAAAATATTAAGTAACATTTAACACCAATAATATTCACAAAATAAAATCTCACATAACAATCATTTTTTCAACATTCAAAATGTCATAACTTAATAAAAAAATAAAAAAATTAATATTTAAAATCTACTAATCAAGATCAATTAAACGAGATCCATCATGACTATAGAATTTTGTTAAAAAAAATAATAATAATTATTGAATAACATTTAAGGACATGATTTATGTATTTGTATATTATTGATTATCTAAGTATGTCGTTTTTAGGAGTGTTCACAATATATTAGTCAAATTTTTGAATTATTTTCAAATCATTACAACATACGTGATTGAAATATTTTCACATATGGCCTTGAGTTTAATTTGTTAAAAACTTATTTTGTTGAGATCAAAATAAGATAAAAAAATATGACTAAAAAATTCTTTAAAAATTAAAAATTAAAAATAAATCAATCTAATGCAGTCTACTTTTAATTTTTCTAGCATGAAGATATATTGAACCTAAGTTTTTCGATTTAGGTTCATCACACGTTATTTTTTTTTATCTTATTATCAGTTCTTATTTAATTTACCGTGCCGGATGGCACGGGTATACCCTAGTATATATACAGTTTCTTTCATTTGCGCACAGATGTGTACGCATCTGTGCAATTTTCGGTGGGTCCCACTCTCCATTTAACCGTGGTTTGCTTTTGTTGGTCTTTGGTTCGAAATTAGAACAAACAAAAGGTTCCAAAATTATACAACTCTTTCTACAGTGCAATACCACTTTTTTCTCTTTACTGTTTACTCTCTCTCTCTCTATGGAAATACAGCTGAAACCAAACCTCAAACACAAATCTACGAAGCTTTGTCTCTCTACTAGATTGTTCTCTCTTTATCAAGCTCGTGAAAATAGGTTTGATTGGAGTGGGTTTATTTCGATTTCGATTTTTGCAATAGACATTTCAAGCATAAATAAAAACTTTCTAAAGGTGATGAACATAGCAATTGTTTACATATCGAAAATTGAAACGCATGTGTCTAGTTTTGAGCCAACAAACTGACGTGCGAGAGATTGAAAGGGAGAGGAAGTTGATGTTTCAAGTATCTGCTCAAAAGTTTTGAATATCATACACAATAGTACTTTGCTTCTACATAACAAAGAAATTAAGAAAAATTAAGCTATCTCTACAACTCACTGAGCAAGTAAAATTGCAAATCCCTCAAAATTTGTGCTCGGTTTTATCAGGAAACAGGAAATTAGCCCAAAAACAAACACTCAAATTGAAATCGCGTGATATAACTAAAATTGAAATCGTGAGTATAATGGAAATTCGAATCAAATTCACATGAATCAAGTATCAAATTTGAAATTATAAAATCAGTTTCTATCACCTAGAAATAAACCCATTCGAATCAAATCCATGGTGAATATTCAATCAAACCCACTCCAATCAAACCCAAATCCATTGCAAAAACCGAAATTGACCTATTCGAATCCATTGCCAAACCCATTCCAATTATAACAAGTATTAACCCATTCAAATCCATTGCAAAATCGAAATCGAAATAAACCCATTTTCGCGAGCTCAATAGGGAGAGAGGAAGCCATAGACAGAGAACAATCTAGTAGAGAGAGAAAGTTTCGTAGATCCGTGTTTCAGCTCCTTCCGTGGAGAGAGAGACAGAGTAAATAGTAGAGAGAGAAAAGTGCTCTTGCACTATCGAGAGATGTATAATTTTTAAACATTTTGTTTGTTCTAATTTCGAACCAAAGACCAACAAAAGCAAACCACGGTTAAATGAAGAGTGGGACCCACCGAAAATTACACCGAAAATTACACAGATGCGTATGCATCTGTGCGCATAAGAAGGAAACTGTATATATATTATAAGTTTCACAGTTAGTTATGATATATATTTATTTTGAAATTTTAAGTAATATAGAGTATTTATTATAGTGTGTGCATATATATCATAACTTCACTTATTTCTTTACGAGAGAGATTATTCAAAGGTGATTTTATTGCTATCCGTGAGTTTTCGATGTTTATCCACCATTGATTTATACTAATCTTGATTCAAACTTCTCAAAACTTCTTTATAAAAATTGAAAAGTATATCCACTGATCGATTAATAATTCTTTAAATATATTTACTTTTAAAACTAGTTTCCTAATTACAATACACTTCCTTAATTTAATCTAGTTTCTTAATTTGTAAAAAAGTTTATTGATGCTAGTCCTATAGTTTAATTTATTCATAAAAAATATACAATACTACTAAACTGAGAAGAATTAATTTGTATTTGTACACCATAATACTAATGAATAATTTTTTTCAACAAATAAATTTACTAGTTTCTTTTCTTTTTTCTACACGATGAGGGCTCTAAAAAATAAATAAATAAATAAAACAGCGTTGGAAGTTAAGAAAATAATTCAGAATTATTGGAGGTAACGAAAATCGTTTCCTTCAATCTCAATCATTTCACAAGTCAAATGAATAATATTCATTTATGGTATATGTTTGGCATTTTTGTTTGACATCATGAAACTGTAACTAAAGTTATAATTTAATTCGCTTATGGGGTAGGAACTAAATTTTGTAGACATGTTACAAAAGTTTTAAACTGCACTTATTGTTTAATTAAAATTCCAAGATTAATTAATGTGAATTTTTGTATAATCTCAATTCCGAAAACTTGAAATATAGACTTATAGTATGATCTTGAGTCCGAAAAGAGGATATAATTGACGGTAAAATACATATTATGTTTACTTTTTAATATATTATATGATGGTGGATAAAAGTAAAAATTTAGTGGATAATTTAGAATTAAATTAAAAAGAATCATTATTTTATAAAAATTATGCCAATACTATTTTACGAGGTCTCTAAAAATAAATAAATAAATAAAGCAACGTTGAAAGTTAAGAAAATAATTAAGAATTAGTGGAGGCAACAAGTATCGTTTCCTTCAATCCCATTGATAAGCACCCAAAACTGTTATTTTTAATTCCCCAAATGCCGAAATTTAAATGTCAAAAATTGCATTATGTTATCTAATGTTGACATTTAGTTGTTTTGCAGGTTCTTGTCTCAATTGATATAATTAAATGCTTAACTTTGTTGAATATGTGAGACAGGACACTTAAAGTTGCTCGGATAGTTTTTAAAGTATAACTTTTTGCTCGGAACTCTGAATCATGCGTTTCTTGAGCCTAAAATCAAGAGAATTTCGAGAGCTACAACTTTCCAGTTTAACACTTTTTCAAATTCGGCCATCTTCAGATCCGAAATTGCAATGCAAGATTCCGGCAGCCAAAGAAAAAAAAGAGAGAAAAATATCCCAAAAGTTTGTGTGCCCACTCTCATATTTTTTAATCTCTCAACCCATAACCCAACACCCCACTCTTTAGACAAAGCCTAATATTCTCTTACACCCCCTCACCCCATTGTCTACTTTTCATGATTATGTTCCTCTCCCATTTTCACACATATATTGATTCATATTTGGCAAAGAGGAGGAGACACCCACGAGAGTTTTGGAAGGAAAGCAAGAGAGCTTGTTCTAGAGAGCTTGTTGTAGAGAGAGAAAATATTTGAGTGCTACATATTTTTCTCCTTCTTGTATTATTGTTTCATTTTGTTGAAGAAGACAATATTGTAGAGTGTTGAGAGAAATTCTTTTACTCACATATTTGGAGATATTTAAGGAGCTATTTTATTATTTATTTTGTTCTTCTATCTTTATGGAAGGCTAATCTCCCTTTCAAGGGGAGAGATGAAGCCTCATTTTTATTTGTGATTTAGAGTTTTATAATATTGCATAAATATACTCATTTGTGATTTTTCTTAAATAAGATCTTTGGATTACTCTACACACCATAGGTGATCCCATTTTGGTTTTTATACTTGACTTAAGAGATGAGCTACATACCATATGATTTTCTTAAGTTCATTTTATTGTCCAAATTTATCTTCTAGTTCTTGAATGTTAATGTAAGTGAGTGACAACCTTGTATTATTATTATTTTCTAAAAGAAGAAATATAGATCTTGAAAGAAAAAATCTCTTATAAACAAATAAATTGTCAAATACTATTTGGTTAGCTTTTGGGTTCACTCTACATACCATAGGTGATTCCATTTAATCAAACTAGTATATAATTTATTTTGGGTATATATGTGCAATAATATATTATTCTAGATCCATTGATAATTTGGTGGTGGATTCTTAACTCTTGAAATTCCTACACTTTATTTCTCCAAAACAACTTTCTTCACTTTTATTACATTTTATTAGTATTAAAATTGTTCTTAAAAAAAGTAAGCATTTCTAAAAGATAAAAAAAAATGGTTTTTATTCTAAATCTATTATTTTCTCAATATTGTTTTCATTGATTCATAAACAACTCCCGTGGATTTGACCCCTTACTACTACTATCTACGTTACTAATATATTTTGTAGGTACATAAGGGTTTTTGATCAAGCTATTTTTAGCGACGAAGATAGCTATCAATCACCCATTCACTTCACAAGTCAAAGGAATAGTATTCAATTGTGGTTTATGTTTTTCGGTTTTGTTTGCCATCATGAATTTGTAATTAAAGTTATAATTTAATTAATTTTCTTCTAGGGTAGGAACTAAATTTTGTAGACATATTACAAATGTTTTAATCTACACTTATTGTTTAATTACTATTCCATGACTAATGTGAATTTTTGTATAATATCAATTCCAAATAAAAATGTGAATTATAGATTTATAGTCAACTCTTAGGTTTGGAAAAAGGGATATAATTGACAGTAAAATACAAATTATGTTTATTTTTTGACATATTATATAATGGTGGATAAAAAAAATTGGTGGATAATTTACAATTAAATTAAAAAGAACCGTTATTATATAAAAATTATGCCAATACTGTTTTTTGTAAGTTTGTCCAACAATATGGTTAAACTTAATGGTCAATAGGGATTAAATTAGCAAAACCTAAAAAGAGGGATAAATTGATAAATCTGGCGGATAGAACTAAAATGACCCTTATTCAAAAGGATGATTATGAAAGTTCACTTGGTTTTGCCATGGATAAAGGTTCACTCAATTAGTTCTGCCATGGATAAAGGTTCACTCAATTAGTTCTGCCATGGATAAAGGTCCACTTGATTCCTAGGAACTAAGTGGAGTTCATCATACTTGGTTCAAAGGAACCGAGTAAAGCACACGTCATTTGGTCCTAATGAACCAAGTGGAATTAAAAAAATGACCAAAAGTTTAATTCGGTTCCTTAGGACCGAGTGAAGTGTGCTTTACTCAGTTCCTTTGAGTCAAGTATGATGAACAACACTCAATTCCTAGGAATCGAGTAAACGTTCTTTGTGCCATGTATTATTTTTTATTTTTTTTGCACTTGTTTGTATCAAATGATTTATAAATAAAATGAAACGTAAAAAAGTAACAAAAATATAAGTATCCTATTTTTTTGGAGAGGGATGATGATTTGGATGGTGGTGGTGGTGGTGGTGGTGGTGGTGGTGGTGGAGAGGAATGACAATGATGGTGATGATGAAAAAGAAGAAAAGAGTTTTTAATTAATGGGGTTAATAATTAATTTGGGTTTAAATGATTTAGGGCTATTAATTATTATTAATTTTAGTTTAATATTTTAATCATTTATTAAAAATAAAAAAGGTGGTTTATAAGTAGAATATATATATATATATTTAAAAAAAAATAGTGTTAAAAAGCTAAATAATGTACATTAACAATAGCTCCTTTTTTTAATTTGTATCTCAAAATGATCAGTACAATGTCAATTCTTAATATGTTAAAGTCAATATCAAGCTCTCACCCCTAAAAAAAAATAATTCAACACTAATTTATGGTTCAAAGATATAATAATAATAATAATAATAATAATAATAATAATAATAATAATAATAATAATAATAATAATAATAATAAGTCAATAATAATAAGTCAATAATAATTTATGGTTCAAAGACATACCTTTCATCTTTTTTATATATGGTCCCTAATTATTGAACCGACATTCTGATTTGAACAGAATAGTAATTGATTTTTTGAAAAAGAAACAATGCTAGAGAGAGAAAGTGCTAACACAACGGCTATCTCAACTAAACACAACAGAATAGTAATTGATTTTTTGAACCGACTTTCTGATTTGAAACAATGCTAGGGAGAGGGATGATGATTACGGCCTCTGCTTGATGATATTATTGGACCTCAACAAGCTAGCTTTCTTCCGGGAAGGAAAACTACAAACAATATCATCATGACTCAAGAGATTGTCCATTCCCTTGAAACGAAAAAAGGTAAAACTGGGGGCATGATTTTTAAAATTGACTTGGAAAAAGCTTATGACAAAATCTCTTGGGATTTCCTTGAAAAAGTCCTTAATGTTTTTAAATTGCCCCATAAATGGATTAAGCTCATCATGAGCTACGTTACTAAAGGGGAAACATCTATTCTTTGGAATGGTGTAGTCCTCCCTCCGCTTAGACAGGGGAGGGGGTTACGCTAAGGAGATCCTTTATCCCCTTACCTCTTTGTGCTATGCCTTGAATATCTTGCTAATCTTATAAATGAAGCGGTTTCAAACAAAGAGTGGATAGGTATTAAAACTTCCAAAAATGGACCTATTTTCACCCATATCATTTTTACTGATGATCTCATATTTTTTGCGGAGGCTAGTGATGAAAATTGTGATATTATTATGAACATTTTGGATACTTTTTACGCTACCTCTGGGCAACGTATTAGTTTTGCTAAATCCAGAATGTTCATATCCGCTAATATTCTTAGGGACAAGGCCCAAAGCCTCAGTTATAAGTGTGGTATGGCCCTCACTCATGACCTTGGCATTTACCTGGGCTCTCCTATAATCCATGGGAAAATAAATAAGAGTCAATTTAAGCATGTTATTGAGAAAGTCAAGAGAAAGTTGGTTGGATGGAAAGCTAACAACCTCTCCCTCGCTGGAAGAGCCACTCTTATACAAGCTGTCACCTCTACTATACCTAGCTATACCATGCAAACCATAAAATGCCTCAGTCGGTGTGGATAGAGATCAATAAACTTAATAAGAATTTTCTTTGGGGCCACACGAATGAAAGAAAATGCATAAATTCGAATGGGATAAGGTGTGTAAACCCAAAGAAAATGGTGGCCTCGGCTTGAGAAAATGTGAGGACAATAACACAGCACTCATTGCTAAAATCGGATGGAGGATGTGCACTGAGACTAAACCCCTGTGGGTCAAAGTCATGAAACACAAATACAAAACATCCAAAAATCCTAGACTATGGATGAAATGCAGGTATGCCTCTCCTATATGGAGAAGTGTGTTCAGAGTAAGAACGGTTCTCAATGAGTCCATTAAATGGAACATTGGGAATGGGAAAGATATCGATGTTTGGAAGGATTGGTGGTGTGAAGACCACCCTCTTCAAAAATAGGGAAACTCTAAACTCAATGTTATTAGTAACAAAAAAAATCAGTGATTTGATAAATGAGAATGGAGAATGGAACATGGCGGAGATCAAGGATACTTTACCTGAAAGCTGGTGGGAGCGGGTAATTTACACTCCTTTACCCCACACAAACCAAAGAGAGGACACCATCTCTTGGTTAAGGAAAGGGAATGATAAATTTAATAGCAACTCCTATTATAAGCAAATTATAAAGGAGCATGGTGTTAATTTGGATCCCAAAGATAAGTGGAAATGGATGTGGAAACTTAAAATTTCCAACAAGTTTACTCATTTCCATTGGTTTTTAAGGCTAGGGAAACTTCTTACTAATAAAGCTTGTAATGATAGGGGGTGTAACATTGAACCTCATTGCAAATGGTGCGGTATGATTGGGGATACCAAACACATTTTCTTTGATTGTAGTCATGCTATTGAGATTTGGAATGTTGTTTTTCGAAACAATTCTTGGAAGACTAACGAGACTGAGTTCCAACCGTGGCTGGAGAGGAATCTTAAAGAGAAGGGGGACATACATGGATACAACATTCCATGGAATGTTCTTTTTTCCTCTACTCTATGGAATCTTTGGTTAAGAGGGAATGAGCTCCAATTTAACGTTAACGACCAGAACCAGGTCGTGATGAAAAGCATTGAGTTTGCGAGGGCAACATGCAATGCTTTTAATAACAACATGGACAGCCTTGGCGCAATAGAAGATAGACTAATCAAATGGAATTTTCCCTTTGCAAGTAGAATCAAAATCAACACAGATAGAAGTTGTCTCAGATCCCATGGACAGGCGTGCTTTAGAGGTCTAGCCCGCAATGATCAAGGAATGTAGATTGAAGGATTCTGTGGATGCATTGGCCCAGCCTCGGTCCTTGTAGCGGAACTGTGGGGAATTCTCCATGGATTGAAATTAGCTCACGCAAGAGAATGGGTGAATATAGACATAGAGACGGACTCGTACAATGCCAATGATCTCGTGAACGGAGAGGACAACGTGGACAACCACCCTGAGAAGACACTTATAGAAGACTACCGTAACATGCTGAAAGACACAAGCTTCAAGCTCATGCATACCCTCCGGGAAGGTAACAGATGTGCGGATACATTAGCGAGATATAGAGGCCTCCAAAGGGAGAGGGAAGTGAGAATCCTCATACCTCCTAACGAGGTAGTGGAGGACATGATAGCGGATATGCAAGGGACCATGTTCCCAAGAGGATACTAATTCATTTGTTGTTCTGTTTTTTTTCCTTCTGTAACCAAAAAAAGAATAGAATAGTAATTACTTTTCATTATATATTATAATAGTTTTTTTTTAATTAATATATTTTTAGACTTCAAGCTATTGATATAATATTTTAATTGTTTTTATAAGATATTTAAAAGATCCACTGTTCAATTTGATAAATTTTTTTTCATAATTAACTGAAATTATTTATTTTAAAATTTTAAGTAATATAGAATATTTATTACAGTTTGTGCATGTGTATCATAATAAGTTATACCACACCATAATATACCACACATTAATAAGAATATCAAGTATTTATTATATTGTTCATCGTATATACAGTTAATATAACAATATTTGATAAATCATTTCCTCTAGATAGAATAAAAATATGCAAAATTAAAGAAGTATCTATCATATCTTTGTCGGGAATTAGGGCAGTAATCATGCATCACATACACTAATTTATGCACTAATCATTAAACCCTAGGATCTATACAGTTCAATAATTATCGATAGAAAACATACCTTGTTCGAGATTCGAATTAAAATCAATGAACACGGTGGACAGAATCTTCTGTTGTTGTCGTTCTAGCGTTGAAAATACAATGCCTCTACGGTATGCACACACGAACGAGATCGGATCCTTGCTTGGTATACTAGCGCCTTTAGGGTTCTCACACTAATTTCGTACTCTGCCTCTGTTTCTCTCGCAGTGCGGCCAAGAGGAAAAATGGTCCCTTTTAAAGGGGAACCCTAGTGAGAAACCCTAAGCAACAAAACGAATTAGGCCCAAGTCCAACTTGGCCCATTTTTAATTCGTTTTGATCTAACTCGTTTTGGTGTGCGACCCTGTAGGTTTATACTCTTTGACAGTATAATTAAAAGCCTGTTTTATTATACGAAATAGTAAGCGGTCTCTAGTAAAACATTACTATTACCCAAAGGGTATAATGGACAAAACAACACAACCTTAAATTGATATTCCACATATTAACTCCTTTTGTCAATCGATATCTAGATTGAACACAAGACTAGGCAAGTGTCATTCTTGTATAGTTCAATCTTTATTTCTTGATCTCTAAGTATAATTAATCTAAAACAAATGACATTTCATTTGTGGATGGCCATGCAAATATTAATTATACTTATCAAGGGGCCCAACGATATCTCTCTCATTATATGAGAGTGACAAATCCCATCTTGATCAACCAAATACCTCTACATAGTTCATAGTATGCTCGATCATCATCTTTATAATTACTCGGTCAAGAGCAACGTTTGATAATGCCTGACATGCTAATCCCTATGTTGGTAACCATGGCGATCTCAGGTCTGAGGATAATACGATATCACTAATGGGGAACATCATAGATGACATTATGTAACACTTCTCGCAGTGTCCCCTGTAGGTCGGAAAATACCCTAGAGGGGGGTGAATAGGGTTTTAAAAACTTAATGCGGAATTAAAACGTTTTTAAAATATTTAAGCAAAGCAACTTAGTTAAATAAGTTTATCAAGGAAAACAATCAATTACATAATCAATCCTAAGAATAAGCAATAATATAAGCAACTTCAATCAATTAATATAACAAATAAATAAAGAGATTGAGTAAGAAAGATTGAACCAATTTGAAGTCGAAGATTTTTTGTCCACACGGTTCGGCTTGTTCCCCCTACTCCGCGCTCGGTTAGTTCCCCGAGAATTTCCACTATAACCGATCTCCTTCCGGGTGAAGATCAAACCTCTACAAGTGTTGTCTCACACACTCTACAAGTATTGCTACACCACAATACTCTCACAAGATACCCTCTTGCTAACCTTGTGAAATTTACCTTTCACAATTTCTAAACAAGAATTTACCTTCTTGTTTTTCCTATGAGATTTACCTCTCACAATTAAATACAAAATTGTTTGGTGATTCACACCAATTTACAATAACTCTCTCAAGTGTGTAAAGAATACAATTTGAAGCTCACACTAGAGATATCAAAATTGATCAAAATATATAGCTCAAAAATGAAGCATATGATCAATAAAATGAATTGAATACTTGAATAACTTTGTATATATGTAAAATAAGTTTGTAGAATGATTCAAGTGTGTTAAAACATGTCTAAGACATCATATTTATAGCTTACAAAATCATATGGCCGTTGGGGATGATTAAGAGAGGTTTTGGCTCCAAGGTATACATTTTCAAACTTTCCAACAGCTAGTTTTGACAAAAAAAATTCAAAATTGTTTTGTTAATTTCTGTCAATTAGACTGTTGGATCATGCTCACATTTTAGTCAAAATTTTCAGAAGATGTTGTCTAACTACTGTAAAAATTTCAAAATGATCGGAGTTTGGGAAGGCCTCCATCTTACCGTTAGATCAAAACTGGGCAACAATTGAGCGAATTTTAAATGTAAAATAAAAATATTTTTGCAATTTAATAATTTAGTTTCAAATAAAATTCTAATGATTTTTGAACCTCAAAGATATGTTTCTAAGAGACATATTTTTATTATAGCTTAAAATATGATCATTTAAAATTAATATGAATTTATTTTGAAAATCGGTTTTTGTAAAATAATGTTTTTCAAATAAATTCAATATCAAGCTAGTTTGAATCAATCTTTAAAAGATGCAAGAATATGTTTGAGTTATAAGGATTTGATCAATAAAGTATCTTTACATAAAATCTAAGCACTCACTCCATTTAATGATAATTCGAGTCTTCGTGATACTTGATTTTCTTGTGCGTATCTTTATTTGTTTGATGTTCTTGATCCTTTCTTGGTTTTGATAACTTGTAGAATATGTGAAGATCATTCATGTGCATATCTTCACTTGCTTGATGATCTAGATCTTTTCTTGGCTTTGTATAGCACATGTATATCACTTGAGTTCATTTCTTGTGAGTAGAGACGTTTGTAAAGCTTGTGTGAGATTTGCTTCGGTTTGAAGTTACACTTGGTCGGAAGATATATCGGTTAAAATGGCTATCATCATTGGAACAACCGAGTTAAATAACACTTTATTAACTTATTGTAATTATCAAAATAAGATTAATTGACTTTAAGGTCAACATCCCCAAAGCGGGTCGGTCCAATACTTTGTTCACTAACAAGTATCAGTATGTTCAGCTTGATATCTCCATATTCATGACTTGTGGAACATAGTCATCAGCTGACCCATACTCTAATCATTATATCAATGTAATCCTAGGTTATTGACATATGATCAGGGACATCTAAACAATATTATTATAACATTATTAGCATTCCACAATCTAGTCACGTACTTGATGAACTAGTATTAATAAATATTATTTACAAGAGAATATAAAGTAAAATGAAATAAACTTTATTAATGACAATAAGCATAAGATATTCAAGTACAAATCATAATATAGGAATAGTCCTAGGACATATCTCTTTCAATCTTATGGTACAAATCATAATATATATTTGTTAACTTTTAATTTAAAAACAAAAAGTGGTGTTCGTTGATTGGTGTTCGTTGATTTGTTGCGGCTTGTAATTTCGTATGCTTTATTGTTTACGTGTTGAAATTGGTTCGAATACATATATTCATAAAGTTAATTATTAATTTAGTTAAATTAAAAATTATATTTGAGATAAACAATAGGATGTATTTTGGTCCTTTTTGATGTGAGATCATCTTTAATTGTATTGTCAAAATTGACATGTAAATTATACGTGTTAACCAACTTTTACAAAAAAACTTAAGTGCAAAAAAAAGGCTCCAATGATACTTTTGGAAGATCTTGCGTAAATTTTGAAATAACCAATAAGATTTCAACACATGTAAAATATTAATTTAAGCAATTTTCATTATTATTTTTTAATATTTCTATAAATAATCTTATAGTCACGATTGATCTTGATTTATAGGTATTGGTGAGTAAATTTCAAATATATAGTTTTTATTAAAATTCATATTTTATATTTGAAGTTATTACATTTTCAATTATAAAAATAATTCAGAGAAAGCAGACGTAATATTGTAAAATGAGAGTGTATTTTACATAATTATTTTATACAAACTTCAACTTTAAAAGACTGTTAGAAATAAAATAAATTTACAAATTATATAAATTTTATACGAAATAAATATTTAATAGAATGTTAGAAATACTCCGAGTGTTGACTGTTTGCCAAACTTATTCCGGTCTTGTAAGTTGTTAGTCCACCTTAACAAATCCAATCGGCACAGTCCATTGGTCCATATGGATTTGTAAAGTAAAGACAAAGTTAATTGTCCCCACACAAACATCGAATTTTGTTGTCACTAATGTTATTTGTGAATAAAAATATAATTTTACTGACCAAATTTATAGTGATGATAATTATATTTATATATGAAAAATTTCTGGTGCAGAATAAGTTTAATTAAGGATAATTTCGTACATATTGAGACTTTTGAGGAAGTAAACAATTGATTTTTTTATTTTTTTTGATAAAATTTAGTAAAGAGGATCTCAATGATTAGCGGATTATTTTCACTAAATTTGATCAAACAATATATCAAGTTTTTAGTTTATCCACTTTTCAGTTGAATTTTTTAATGAAATTTAGTGGAGATGAGATCATCTCCATCCAGTTTTGTTGAAAAACAAATCCATTTACCCCCTCAAAAGTTCCAATCCGTACAGAATAATTTTTAAACTTGGTTTTTATAAGAAATGCTTTATATATACGTTGGTTGTAATCACTTTGCACTTTATTATTGTGGCCCTTCTGTTAATTATAATAGTGTTAATTGGCATTAAAAACTAAGAGGAAAGAGTTTAAGAGCTTAATTTTTTCCGAAGTAATTCAAACATATATGCGTAGATGCGTAGATACACAAGGGCGTGCAGAGAATGGGACGAGAATTTGGGCCCTTTTTCCGAACATTTAGATTTTGAGCCTTTTTTTTGCATATATAGCATGTTCAGGGGGCCGAGTGCTATTAGTACTAGTGTAGGGTCAAACAACGTAATTTTGAAAATGTTTGAAAAATCTTGTCGTAGGGGGAGGGCTCGCGCAGTTTATGCGCAAGTACAAGGGCATGTTATGTATTTGTAGATTATTGATTCAAATTTATCTATAATTCAATTTATTTCAAAGACTTTTGTCAAATATAGTTTCGTCTTTAGTTTATTTTGAAGGTTTTGTGGCTGTTATTATTATTGGAGTTTGAAGCTATGTTCTATGCATGAAAATTTTCAGTCAATCTTAGCAATTGTTGTTTTTAGTTTAGATTTTTTTCTTAAACTACTTTCATATTATATTTTGAATATTTAGTTTTATTTTTTTTGTTAATTTTTTTTTAATTTTGAGACTTATTAAATTGTTAAATATTGAAATTAAGACATTAAATATTTTAAAATAACATTTTAATTTTAACCTTGATGGGGTTAAATACTAATTTTACCATTAGCCTACAAAGGTAATTCAACATTTTTTACCTCGGGTAAAATCCCATTTTTACCCCGGTAAAATCTCATTTTTACCTCCACTAAAATCCCACTTAACTCCACTCAAATTCCACTCATCTCCATTAACTTCCACTCAAATTCCACTCACCTCCATTAACTTCCACTCAAATTCCACTTACATCCACTCACCTTTGTAAAATTACCTTTTTGCCTCTCATCTTTATCAAATTTACTTTTTTACCATTCTAGATTTAACCTATAAATACTTCTCCTCTTTCATTCATCCAAGATCATCTTTCTACACCAAAAAACACAACAAAAACATCTCCTCTTTCTCTCTTAAGATCCATCTATCTCTTCCAAGAGATATAAAGCCATTGGCAATACAAATACAAGCCAATTCGGGAAGAAATAGAGGAGTCATATACTCTCTCTTTTCATATCCCCCAGAAATAGAAGGGTCTTATACTCTCTATTTTCATACCCCAAAAAATAGAAGGGTCTTATACTCTCTATTTTCATACTTCAAAAAATACCAACAACCCTTATACACTCTCTCTCCTACACAGTTTATTATTTATTCTGTTGAAATATTTGTAATCCTAATTCTATACTTATAAATAGAATTAAGAAAATTATAGAGAGAGAGAAGTTAGTAGCTTGTATTATCATCCAAATTGGTCGCCTTTGAGCTAATACAAAGCAAGCACACACAAAAGGAGGACGTACCACTGGAATAGCATAAGCGCTACCGGGGGAACTTACCTTAAAAAAAAGTCATGTGTTCATCATTGCGCCGCATTTAATTTTTATCACCGATATTCGTTTATTGATTGGTTAATTATCTATTTCTAGATTTTGACACCATCAGTTGGCGCCGTCTGTGGGAACGACAAGCTCTCTAAAGCTCTCGTTCTTTAGAAATTACAAGTGAATTTTCGGTGAAAAACTCGAAATCCCGCGGGTCTACGTAGCTCATTATTCTCGGGGGCATAACTTTGTGCTCGGAACTCCAAATTATGCTATTCTGTAGTCCATTTTGGAGAAAATTTCAAGAGCTACAACTTTTCAGTTCAAGCCGTTTTCAAATTCGGCGATCTCGGGATTCAAAACTTCGATACAAATTTTCTGGAATGAAATCTCGCGGGCCTACGGTGACTCAATATAATCAGGCGCGTAACTTTGTGCTCAAAACTCCAAATCATGCGATTCTGGAGTCCATTTTGGAGAAAATTTCAAGATCTACAGCTTTCCAGTTCAATCCTTTTTCAAATTTGGCCATCTTGGGGTCCAAAACGGGGATACAAAGTTGCTGCGATAAAAAATGCGAAAATCCGGCAAGCCTACGTTAGCTCAATATTTACGAGCACATAATCATTCAAAAATTCGGTTACCCATGGGGATAAAACCCAAAAGAAGAGATAAGTTATTTTTTTTAATAACTCATATATGATTTTTATCTCTATATTAATATATCTAAAGTTGTATTATTTTCTTACGATTAATAATCTTTATTGTAAGAAAAATTGACGAGCTTCCAAAAAATTACAATTGAATGTAATTTTCATCAAGTTCGTCCAACAAACCACAAGAAAGAAATTAAAGAAATTTTCAACGGATATCAAACTTGCACAAAGCTAAATGCGATTTTGAAATCCGTCAGACAACTGCTGGACCACCCCAGCCCAAAGAGATCTCGCTGAAAATTGGCCGACAATAAAGGCAGGCCGCAAAAAAAAAAGAAGAAGAAGAAGAAAGAAAGAAAGAAAGAAATTCGAGAATTTGATGACAGTTAAAAAATGCCCGAATATAATCAAACTATTTATGACCAAAAGTATAGCGAGCTTTACATATTAATGTTCCAAGCTCTACGACTTGCATCTAATGTCTAACTAGTTCTACACATTGATGTTTCGAGCTCAACGACTAGCATCCAAAATCTAGCATCATTGGACTACGACTCGAGATCAACGTCTAGCCAGCCTTACACAATGATGTTCTGAAGCTCTAAAAGCTCTACACATTGATGTTTTGAGCTCAACGACTAGCATCCGAGATCTAACATCCTTGAACTAAGATTCGAGATCAACGTCTAGCCAGCCTTACACAATGATGTTCTGAAACTCTAAAGACTAATGATCAAAGTCTAGCTAGCTTTACACGTTAATGTTCTGAGCTCCACAAACTTATGGTCAAAGGTTAATGAAACCTTACACGTCGATTACTCGAGCTCTCTCCATGATTATCTTTCTCGACAAGTGCCCGCTCTCACGCTTCGGCTTCGAAAAAGATTTCTAATAAAGACAAAAGACATAACACAGGAATTAAATTGTCGACCTTGTTCGCCTATGAAGAATTCGGGCCTAAAACATCACGAACATCAAAGCTCATAAGCTACTACTAGCTCCCGGGTTGAAGGATATCCTCACCAATCAGCTAATCCGAGCTAAATGATAAGGATAGGGGGCAACTGATGGGGTTAAATACTAATTTTACCATTAGCCTACAAATGTAATTCAACATTTTTTACCTCGGGTAAAATCCCATTTTTACCCCGGTAAAATCTCATTTTTACCTCCACTAAAATCCCACTCAACTGCACTCAAATTCCACTCATCTCCATTAACTTTCACTCAAATTCCACTCACCTCCATTAACTTCCACTCAAATTCCACTTACATCCACTCACCTTTGTAAAATTACCTTTTTGCCCCTCATCTTCATCAAATTTACTTTTTTACCATTCTAGATTTAACCTATAAATACTTCTCCTCATTCATTCATCCAAGATCATCTTTCTACACCAAAAAACACAACAAAAACATCTCTTCTTTCTCTCTTAAGATCCATCTATCTCTTCCAAGAGATATAAAGCCATTGGCAATACAAATACAAGCCAATTCGGGAAGAAATAGAGGAGTCATATACTCTCTCTTTTCATATCCCCCAGAAATAGAAGGGTCTTATACTCTCTATTTTCATACCCCAAAAAATAGAAGGGTCTTATACTCTCTATTTTCATACTTCAAAAAATACCAACAACCCTTATACACTCTCTCTCCTACACAGTTTATTATTTATTCTGTTGAAATATTTGTAATCCTAATTCTATACTTATAAATAGAATTAAGAAAATTATAGAGAGAGAGAAGTTAGTAGCTTGTATTATCATCCAAATTGGTCGCTTTTGAGCTAATACAAAGCAAGCACACACAAAAGAAGGACGTACTACTGGAATATCATAAGCGCTACCGGGGGAACCTACCTTAAAAAAAAAGTCATGTGTTCATCATTGCGCCGCATTTATTTTTTATTCACCGATATTCGTTTATTGATTGGTTAATTATCTATTTCTAGATTTTGACACCATCAAACCTTATTTTACTATATACAAAAAATTCCTAAAAGTTTAGTAATCTCGCTTCCTTTGAATTAAATTTTTAAATCCGCCCTTATATATATATAGCAAGAAAGAACATGTCTTGGCACATGTCCACTTTAATCCTTGTTAATTAAGTAATTTATCACAAGAGATTAAATTTAAATTTGATGGTTCCACTAGATTCAAGTTTGACCAGTTATAGATTTATTAAATTAAATAATCTCATTATTTTTGGATAATAGGTTAGCTTGAAGAGTCCTTGTTTCAAAATCCATAGTCTATAATTTTTTAAAATGGTTTTTAATTGAGTTACACGCCCATTTATTAAACCTTTTAATTTTTACTTTTTTTAAAAAATATTGAATCGGTTTTGACGAAGTGGATTTACACATTTTTCCTATTTAAGGCTAATTTATCTATTAACACTGTTTTTAATAGAATACAAAAAGAAAAATTTAATTAATTAATTCTCTTCTTACGTAGGGTTAATTAAAATTAGACTTTTAGACCTAAATCACCTAGTTTTATACGATTAATCAATTATTCGAGAAATATACCTAAAATTGAGTAATCACTAACAATTCTTCAATTAATTTAAAATAAATATAATATTATACAATTAATCAAGAAATAGATATAATATTATGTAATTTATCAAGAAACATACCTAATACTATGAAATATCAAGAAATAGAAGAAGAAAGGAAAGGAAGTGAAACGGAGGGGGGAGCCGGAGGGGTCGGCAGAGGCGGGAAGGGAAGAGCAAATAGATCTAAGAACGGGTGTGGGGAGAATTTAAGTGAGTTTTAAATTTTAAAATAGTCCTGATGTTTAAACTTTCAAAGTAAAAAATTATGTGAATAAGTCTGTATTTTTTTTTTCCAACAACACTCCATATGTAGTTAAAAATTAAGGGGTCAATTGCCCCCCTTGCCCCTACGCAGCACCGCCCTAACACATCGTTGTATGGCAAAGCACCAAGAACTCTAGCCCAATAGGCTCAAACCCAATGCAAAATTTTCTTTTACCAATTAGTAATGTATAAAAATAGGTAATAAATTAACTTAGCCCACTCCTTAGCCCCCAACCCACCGGTAGCCCAGCCCACATTGAAAGTTCAAAAATCCGAGGAAAAAAAATAGAAAGGTCCCGACTAATTTAAAAAATGAATATAGATATATAGATATTTCTCAGCTAATTCATCCCTAATAAATGAGCCCATGGCCGTGCACTTTTACTCTTTGTTATTTTTATTTATTTTTTAATTATTATTATTTTTTATATTATACTTGCTTCTTGTATTAATATATAATTAAATTGATTTGTGTTTTGTGATGGTTTTTGACACTACTCACTTCATTGAGGTAAATTTTAAAATTCCCTAAATATTAATTTAAATTAAATTTTTGATAACTGTATATGTTAAGCTATTTCTTTTTTATTATTCTAAATATTTATTATTGAATTAATATTACTCTACAACATTTACTTGGTTAAATTTGAGATGCAAATTAAATGTTATTTTATCAGTAGTGCATGTTTTTAATTTGATTAATGAAGTAAGAGATTACGGTTGAATATTGATGTAAGTTAACTTAGCGCTATATTTAAATGTTTTTTTTAGTTAATGTGATTAGTTTCAAATATATGATTATTTGTGTCAATATTAATTTTTAGGATATAAACTATAGGACAACATAAACCACTAAATAAATAAGGGAAAAACTATTTTTTTTTATTCTTTGAGAAGAAGAAAAAATCAATGTTGACCAGTCTAATAATAAATATAATCATTAAAAATTAACTAAGCTAAACTTTATTAGATACTTTTTATAATTTGCAAATTCTAGATTTGTTTTATGTTATTGAATTTTAAACTTTATGAAGTTGGTCTAATGGTTCACTAGATCCTTGTGAGGGACGATCTATTTAGCGAGAGATTCCGTATTCAAATCCCTCTAAATATAATTGCCAAAAAGATAAAATAATATTTAAACCTTGTGCCTCCGGCTCAATCTCAGACCCGCCACCCGATTAATTATTTCGGGCATTGGGGTATACAATAAAACAAAACAAAAACAAAGCCCATTGTCTAACTAAGAAAGAGAAGTAGAAAACAAAACATAAAACCCAACTGGATATATAAACACCCAAAGCATCATCCTATTTTTAATTATTTTTTAACTAATTCTTAATTATTTTGAAAAATAAAATAAAAAATTAAACAAATGCTTTATGTGCATAGTAAGTTTCTAATCAACCTACTCTTGTCCTTTTTAGCGTACCTCTTTTATTTATAACAAAAGAGTTATGAGTTTGATCCTTATAAATGAAGTTATTGAATCAATTTATTGATGTTGGATGCCGTTAAAGATTGAAGTGTGTTTGAAAGTTCTATTTCTGTCTCCTCGTGCAAATAAGGATCATTGATTGCATAAAGGAAAAAAAGTTTATAATCTATGAGTTTTTCCCCCTAACTTGACCTTGCCTCTCTCAAACCCTAAGTTATTTTTTCATTGTGTTTTCTATAAATCCATATATATATATATATATATATCCATTTGAGAAGAGAGAGTATATAGTAGAATAATAAGTTTACTTTGACTTTGGTATTTTTAAGAATTTAAACATAATTTCAACTTAATCCATGGTAAGAATTGATAGTGTCAAAATCTAGAAATAGATAATTAACCAATCAATAAGTGAATATCGGTGAATAAAAAATAAATGCGGCACAATGATAAATACATGACATTTTTTTAAGGTAGGTTCCCCCAGTAGCGCTTATGCTATTCTAGTGGTACATCCTCCTTTTGTATGTGCTTGCTTTGTATTAGCTCAAATGCGATCAATTTGGATGATAATACAAGCTACCAACTTCTCTCTCTATAATTTCCTTAATTCTATTTATAAGTATAGAATTAGGATTACAAATATTTCAACAGAATAAATAATAAACTGCGTAAGAGAGAGAGTGTATAAGGGTTGTTGGTATTTTTTGGGGTATGAAAATAGAGAATATATGACCCTTCTATTTTTTTGGGGTATGAAAAGAGAGGGTATAAGACCCTTCTATTTCTTCTCGAATTGGCTTGTATGTATATTGCCAGTGGCTTTATATCTCTTGGATGAGATGGATGGATCTTGGATGAGAAGGATTGTGTTTTTGTTGTGTTTAGATGATCTTGGATGAATGAATGAGGGGAAGTATTTATAGGTAAAATCTAGAATGGTAAAAAAGTAAATTTGATGAAGATGAGGGGTAAAAAGGTAATTTTACAAAGGTGAGTGGATGTAAGTGGAATTTGAGTGGAGTTGAGTGGGATTTTAGTGGAGGTAAAAGTGAGATTTTACCAGGGGTAAAATTATTGAATTACCTTTGTAGGACAATGGTAAAAATCAGTATTTAACCCCATCAAGAATAATTTTCTTTCTTTCTTTCATTTTTTTTAATACTGTGAGATGCAATTTATTTGTTATATTTCAAAAGAAATAAGAAAATTAATTTAAACACTCAAAAGGGAAAATAAAACTATTAAATTAATAAGGAGAAAATATTATGTATCATTCAATTTAAATAATTGAATTTTTCATTGGATTCATGTACCTAATATGATGACTCTTTGAGGTTTTATATGAGCTTTGGTTACATAAAGCTTGCCGCATTGTAGAAATGTTAACATTTCTCCTAACACAAGCAACATAGTGCATACAAAAATGAAGAAACCTTTTTTTATTTTTTCATTTTTTTAGGCATTACATTATCTTGAAATTTTTTTCATTCGACAGAATATAACCAATTTCTTCTCTTTAGTAATCGTCTTGTCGTTGGTATTTAGTATGTGAGATATCGGACTAAACCAAATTAGTACTAAAAATGGTCTAAAACAGTAGGTCAAATATATGGTAAAACTGTTTGGCGACAAAACAATAAAAAAAATGCTTATATTTAATTAATTTTAATGGTCATCCAAGTCTTGCACAAATACTCAAAATTAGACATGGGAAGCACAACCTGTTATAGCTCCCCTAGAAGAACAACCAGTTCCAAGCTCGAGAAATACTACTCAATGCTATCGAAAGCAATGACAACAAATTCATCTAGAAAATAAGGTTTATCATAGTTACATTCATCAATCAAAATGTATCGTTTACTACTTTTTTCTGTACTTTGTCTTACATGGTGGTTGGCTAGAGAGCTCTAGAGCTCGCTGGAAGAGCTCTGGCATTAGAGCTCTGTAACCCGTCGTACGGAAACAATCCTTATGCTCAATACCCATGCTCTCTAGAGGACTAATCTCCAGGTAGCACTAAGGTAGAGCTCTAGAGCTCCCTTTACCATGGCAAACTAGACTACTGATGTGGGAGGCCACATGTTTGCTTGTAGTAGGCGAAGTAGATCAATCTATTAATTTGCTCCATCAATTGCCCTTATCCTCGCCATTTAGCTCAGAGGAGCTAGTTGGTGTGGATAAGTTCTTTTCTGGAAGTCTGAAGGAGTTCTGAGTTATGTCGAATGAGCTATTAGGAGCTCGGATTATGCTAAGCAATCAAGTATGGTGGTTCTGCCTACTTTGGCGAGGATAGTTTGAATATTTCTTCTCACAGATCTCACTTAACTTTTTTCAACATCACTTAAGAGCTCTTTATTAAGTCGCTACCCTTTTAGGGAGATCATGCTTGCCCGTTCCTTATTTTTTGAAAAACATGCAAACGTTTGATAGTGGCTATAATGAGTGGACAATTAGCTTTTAAGTGGATGTTTAGTTTCCCACACACAACTTATATAAACCCCTTAGCTTTAGCATAATTTTCACTTCTTTTTTCTTAAACCATCGGATTGATTAACTTCAGTCCTATTGTTCCTGCTACGACTCCCCCCTAGATCTCCTATGACGCCTTCTCAGCCTGCGAATTGCTGGAATTCGCACGGGAACTGGAGGAGCTGATGTGGACGAGAGGCTGAAACTAACCTATCTTTTTAGATGGTGGGGGTGTCTCTCTTTGAGCTACCAGCCTGTCGATCTGGACTTGGATGGTAGCTTGTTGTGCCATAAGTTCCACTAAAGGGTCTGGTTAGGTTTGTCACGAAGAAGACCTGGTGATTTTTGTTTTTTATATAAAGGGAATGTGATTTCAGGGGAAGAGTGACTTTTCCACAGACAGCGCCAAATTGTTAGTGCAAAAAACTAAAGTTGATCTATTTTCAACCGCACAGTCAAATAATTGAAGCCATGATTGGAATAACAACGAACTGAATAGAACGAGACAAGGACATATAGAGGAAGTTCACCCTATATGAGGAGATGGGCTATTCCTCCTCTTATGAATAGAGATATAAGCTCGGGGTGCTTTTTTATTATAATGAGTAAACTCAGATTAGAAGAAAACAATATCTCTCTAGCTTCTCTATGCTCACGATATTGCAATTGGAATAGTTTTAAGCCACTTAAAGCCTGATTTTCCTAAGCTGGGAGCTCTGTTGTGTGCTTGAGAGCTCTATCTCTCTTTATATCTTTCTATTAGGTACTGTAGCTATGAGTAAAGCTCTTGTAGAAGCTTGACTACTTTCTTTTTGTTGAGCCTAGAAATTTCATTTCTAATATCTTAAACAAGGATCAATTAGCTTCTAGTTACTATCTAAAATCAAAAATTGTATGTAAATTCGGTTTAAGTATGAAAAGAATGCATTGCATTGTATTCATGTGTTACTAAGACATTTTGCAGGCTTAAAGTGGTTAAGAAATTGAGGTTGGATTCAAGAAAGAAGGTTAAATGCGGAAAAGTATAAGAAAAAGGCCATAAGAAAAGTCAATATCCATTACAAGGCCCATGGCGAGGAAAACTCCGCAAACTACATCCAAAGCACTAGCAAGAAAAGAATAAGAAAGTTCCCAAGCATGAATGAAGTGAATTCAAGTGTCCAAGAGTGATTCCAAAAGAAAAGAAGTTCAACTGAATCGATTCTTGGAATTTCTGAAGAAAACCGATAATTGCCATAAGAAGCCTGAAGTTTTAGTTGATCAAAGTTTTTATCATTGAAAATTTGAAGAACTCTCCAAAAATAAAAGTTGTAGATATTTGAATTACCTACAAGTAGAAAAAAATGGAGCATCAATCGGAATTCGGAGCAGAAAGTTCGGAGTAAAAGAAGAAGCCATCAAAAAAAGGGGGGGCCAATTTTTGCCCAAATTCAATTTTAAGCTATGTTTCTACCTGTTTCTTCAAGAATTATTCAAACCACGACTTGAAACACTTGTGTACCATATAAAAGGTTTGATATCTCATATTTTAAGGTACCATACATTTTAGAGTCGATTTAGAGAGAGGCTAAAAGCACAGTAACTTATTGGAAGCTTTTGTGATGTGAACAATCGAACTTGAGAGTTTTATGATCTTTGGGGGCTGGAACTTTGCTGTAATCAACACTTAATCCATCCTTCAATACAGTTTTTAATTCAAGTCTTAATCCCGCAATGGGTAAACCCTAATTTAATGTTTTCTTCCAATTCAGTTACTTTTAGTTATTTGTTTGATTTACTATTTATAGATTAGTTAGTTAAGATCATATATGTATATATATATATGTATACATATTCTGAAATTAACCTTTAAACCACATTTTTAGGGCTAGTTCTAGGGTTTTATAGATCTATTTTGTCAATTTGTCAGTTTTTTGTCGATTTACATTTGATTCTTGTTTTATATTCAAATAGTTTATAATTTTTTATGAAATTCATAAATTATTCATCCTTGATCATAAAGAATATGATTTTTCAAAATTTGTACGGTTTGGGTCGAGTGCATTAGGTTTTTGTCGATTTTGAGTTTATTTACCGTTTTTGCTGTAAAATCTTTGTTTTAAATCAAAATTATGATATCCTAAAGCCAAACATTTTCAAATCTGGTTTTTTACATTATTAGGCATGTTTTACTATTTTATGTAATTTCTAAGATTATTTGCTTGTTTGTTTTGATTATGTTTAGTTAAATCCTTCGTGAGGGGTCCGTAGTGAAAGATGCGTAATTAATTTTTGAATATAATCCAATCTGGGTTTGAATTTGATTTTTTCATTGGTTATAGATCACCTAATGAATAAATGAATATTTTGTATCTTTTCAAGTGTTAAAAATATTTTTTCATAAGTTAGCTTAAAAGTTTCATTTAATTAAGAACCGTAAAAATGTCGATTCACGAATTTTTGCACCAAAATCCTAACATGGCTGATTTGAGGATGGTCTTTATCCTCTAATTAGTTGAGTTAGTTTCTTAAGTGAATTGACTTATTTGGTACTGTTTTGGTATTTATTCACGTAAGGACTAAATCCTAATCACCAGTATTTTGTATCCTAAAATAGAAGTTGAGAATGAGAAAGGGAAAGGGAAATTGGCACAAATTAAAAGATTTGCAGATCACGAAATATAAGTCAATGATCTACTATGATTGTGGAAATAATTAGTAGTAGAACTTATTCTCTTCTCAATTGCCATATTTTTAATGAGCAACATTTTCCTTTTTGCTACTTGGTATCTCCCTAGCATTACACTTGTGACAAAGATGATTAATTGAAATTTAAACAAAAATATGTTCTCTCTCTCAAATTAAATTCACACTCTATAATTTTTAATGAAACATTAATTTCAACATAATAAACAGTCATGATAATTTTTTTTTCTATGAGATTCAATACGTTGGTAATTCTCAAGAAAGAAATAAGATAATAAGAAAAATGGAACTATATATTCAAGAAGGCAAAAATATTATGTATCATCCAATAGTTAACCAATTGAATTCTTATTTGGAGTCATGCAACTCATATGATGACAATGTGATGTTTTGAACGAGCTTTTCTTGCGTATAAAGTTTGCTACATTTAACAAGTGTTATCCCTCCTCCTCGCTTACAACAATGAACACAATGTATTTTTTTTCCAATTTTTTAGTTTTATTCGGGGTGACTTTATATTCTATTTTTGTGCATTTTCAGTAGAATATAATCAATTTTATAATCTACAAACTAAATTAGAATTTTAGATATTGGAGTAAACAAGATTAGTAATGAAAATTTTTCCAAAACAATCAGGACATAACTTGAATTTTTTTTCAATTTGAATAGTGTGGTTATTAGCACAAAAGTTAGAAATTTTGCTGAAATCAATCACTTTCCGAACAAAAACATTAAATATTGAGTAGCACAACTAGCTCTTTTAACCCCAGTGATCTGATGAAAAACATCATATGCATATAAAAACTACTAAACATCCGTTAAGCAACTTACTCAATCACACTACAAGAAAAGTACTACTTACTGTAATTTATTTAGCAGCATTTAAATTAAGTGCAAAAAATAAAGCTTTGCCAACATTTGTAGAGAAAGTTTCAGAAATTTAACTTTTAACTATTAGTGGCATTTCTAGTTTGGTACCCAAAGTTTATGTTGAAATTGAATTTCACACCCACTATTTTTTTATTGTAGTTTGGCACCCATTTTTAACCGTGCCATCTAGTGAACCTATTTGATTGTTAAACTTGCTGAATTAAATGATGAAGGTGACTAAACTACCCCTAAATGCATACAACTTCTAGCAGACTAAAAGAGTTTGGAGATTTTGGGACTTCAGATGTGTGCAAAAACCAACCTGGTCTGATGGAGACGTCGCACTTGATTAGTGGGTACCCAATCGTGGCTTAGTGGGTCTCCTCCTTGTGAATGGTTTTAGATTATACAAAATTAGAGCGACCATTTTACTTTCCTTTTTTCTTTTTTCTTTTTTATTGAACTTGGAAAGATTTACAAAAAGTGAAGAGATTGTTGAGCTTGTAAAGATTTACAAGAGTGAAGTGATTGTTGAACTTGGAAAGATTAGGAATACTAGAGGAATTGAAATGGATACCTCAGGTAGTGTTTTAATTTCAGACGAAGGGAGGTGTTGTTAGTGGTAGTGGTGGTTCTAGGAGTCAGTGGTGGTGGCGGCAGAGGAGAAGATTTCATCTTTGGAAAAGTCGAGAAGTTCGTCGATTCAAAACATGTCCGGTGCTGATAGACCCTACATATCCATCTCTGATTATATATATATATAGCTCATGGAGATAGAAAAGGAAAAAGGATAGTGTGTATGTGTGTGTATTAATAGGGGTTATTGTGTGGGTATTTCACACTCTAACAGTGTACTAGCTTCAATAGTGTGTGTATATGTGTGTGTGTGTGTGAGAGAGAGAGAGAGAAATATAGAGACGAGTGGATGTTGCTGTTGCTGCTACTAGTCAAGTAGCGGGAGGCGGGAGGTAAGAGTAGATGGGATGTGCTGGATGATGGTGGCCGGTGAGGGGTGGAGTGGTACGGTTGTGTGTATAAATGAGAGAGAAAGAGATGTTCAAACGATGGAGGTGGGCCTAGTTTGGGGACTTTGCTTATTAAAATCATTGACCTAAATGTCAAACGAATAAAATATATGGCATATTTAAAAATGGGTGCCAAACTATAATAAAAAAAAGCAGTGAGTGTCAAACTCAGTTTCGATATAAACTTTGGGTACCAAAGTACAAATGTCCCTAACTATTATAAATCTTCTTTTGAATTTTCTATAAAATAAAACAAAGTTGTATAGAAATATATATATATATATATATATAAGTTCACTGCATATTGAATATATTTTAAAAATAAAACAAAGCTTACTTTTTTACAAGGCCACACTATTCTTAGATCTTTGACATTGACAAGGTTGATTCATTCTTTTGGACCATTCTTGAAACTTAAAATCTCGTCATTTTAAGATTCCAACATTTAGTTAAAAATTTCGAAAAGGATCCAAGATTTTTAGAAAAAGAGATTGTCCTTCATCCAATAAATATGGGGGAAGCTAAGGATTAAGGGGAAAAGAGGTTGTGTAAGGGGAAAGGCTATAGTTAAGCCTTTCTTTACACGTTTGTCTACGAAACCAGGATTCTATAGGGTTCGGAAACTATATTACGGTTTGGGAAGGTGTTAAGCACCCATTCCGCCCTTTCGGTCTCTAGTGGTCTTTTATATGTTTATTCTATGTTGAAAAACTTGGATGCTTTTACTGACAGTCTACTACTTTCTAAGTGAAAACCCTAATTTTTGAAAAAACGGGGAAAGGGATGGAAACCTCTATGTTCCGAGATCCAATGTTTTAGTTTTGAGAGATGCAAATACAAGTGTCAAGAGTTGTTCTTACTTTAGAGGGAGTTTTACCGTGTTATTTCTCAGATAATGACGATTTTTCTCGGGTTTGGATTTATTTAGGGAAAAGTGCTTGATCTTATATTTGGAACTAAGTTAATATGGAATTAGAACTCTTGAGGGGAGTTCCACCAGACGTATCATAATCTATGAAACAGATAGGATATACCGAGTTTTTAATTCCTAGATAAGTCTTATCAGTCCGGATTTTGAAAACGGAATTTATCTAGATGATAATATACTTACTCTTCGAGTTTAGCAAATGGTTTTATCAGGGTCTTTTGTTTTGAAAATGGTAGACTATTTGTAACTTGGCAATAAGTTTATTCAAATAAAACGTGGACAAAACAACAGAAATAAAACAAGTACACATATATTTCATGTCAAATATTAGAAGAGACTTTCTTTACCTTTCCGACTAGAATAATAATAAGAAAGAAAATATAATATGGCAGAGAGATCTCCGGTGATAATGATCTTTTCCTTCTTCAGATATTTCCGAGAATTCGATTCCAGAGACGGGACGCGTTGAGTGTCGAGAATAGATTCGATAATTCTTCAAAAATAAGACGAGAATCGAGAATGCTTGATAAAAGACTAAAAAATCAGATATAAGCCAATAATTCTTCAATCCCAAGTTGCTGTCCTGAAACCCTTGGGGGTGTTGGCCTATTTATACTGCTTGGGGAAAATTGTCGCGCGACATTTCCCCAAAAAGGGCATGTGTCGCGCGACAAAGTGTATCATCTCGCGCGACAAACTGCTGAAGTGATGTTTCTGACAGACTGATGTGTCAGAGAGTGGATGGTCGAAGTCAGGGGGGTTTGTCGCGCGACATATCAGTGATTATCGCGCGACATACTGATATGTCGTGCGACAATCCCACTCAAAAACAGGTTTGTTGGCCGACAAACCCTTCCGGGATAGTTTCGGGTGCTCTGGTGGGTCCCGGACTCCAAAAACAGTAGTTATCGAAGGTCCTTAAGGTTCTTGCGGGGTCACGGATCGGGGTGTCTACAATATTGAATATATTTTAAAAATAAAACAAAGCTTACTTTTTTACAAGGCCACACTATTCTTAGATCTTTGACATTGACAAGGTTGATTCATTCTTTTGGATCATTCTTGAAACTTAAAATCTCATCATTTTAAGATTCCAACATTCAGTTAAAAATTTCGAAAAGGATCCAAGATTTTTAGAAAAAGAGATTGTCCTTCATCCAATAAATATGGGGGAAGCTAAGGATTAAGGGGGAATACTCACATATATATTGTTTACTTGTTTTTATTTTTAACAGATTTATTGTTTGCAGGGTTAATTGTACTTTGCCTCTTTCAACTGTGACTATACTAGCACTTTATCATATGAATGAACAATGTTAGCATTTAATGCTATCAACTATTCAATTTGTTGCAATTTATCCATTTTGATTGACAGGGTTAAAGTTTGAAACAATTTAGGGCCTTAATTTAATTATTGATAAATGAGAATGTAAATATAATTTTGGATCCTCTGATTATATATGTATATATAAATGTAAAGAGAGCAAAATTTTAAAAATAAAGCACAAGTCTATTTTGCATCTCTTTGGTAATAGGGTCATAGTTTGCACTTAGAGAGATTCGAACACGTGATCTCTCGCTAAATAGATAAATCTCTCACAAAACTTAGTGAACCACTAGGCCACCACTCCATAGAGTTGGGTTATAGTTAAAAGAAGTAAAGTGCAATTAACCTTTGTTTGCTCCTAATAAGAAAATAACTAAGACTAAAAAGTAAAGTAATAGATTGCAAACATTTTCCTTTTTCGTACTTGGTATCTCCCGAGCATTACTTTTGCAACGAACAAGATTAATTGAAATTTAGAAACAAATATTTTTTTTGTCTCAAATTAATCGTCACATTTTAATTTTAATTTTTTTAATAAAACACTATTATCAACCTAATAAATAATTATGATAATTCTTTTTCATTATGAGATTCATTACATTTCTAATGTCTCTAAAAAGGAATAAGACAATTAATTAAAACATTCAAGAAGAAAAATGGAAATATTTATTTAAGAAGGTGAAATATTATATATCATCGAATAGTTAACCAATTGAATTTTTCTTTGGAGTCAAGTAACTCTATGATAACAATGTTACGTTTTGAATGAGGCTTTCTTATATATAAAATTTGACACATTGTACAAGTCTTATCCCTTCTCCTAATACTTACAATATAGCGCTTTACAACCATGAAAAAACTCTCTGTTTTTTTCCATGTTATTTGAGGTGACATTATTTTTTATGTTTCCCATTTTCAGTAGAATATAATCAATTTAATTTGAAATCTATAGTATTGGTTTTTGATTGGTATTTATATAAGCTAGCAATAAATTAGAATTTTAGATATTGGAGTAAATAAAATTAGTAATGAAACTGGTCTAAAACAATCGTCTAGCTATTCGGAGAAAACTCATTTATGATGAAACACTAAGCACAAAAGTTGAAATTAGCTAAAATGAAAAACCTGGTCCAGACTGTAATAAATATTGAAGATATTTATTGCTTTTCAAACGGGCTGGTCAAAGCATCTACCTTGAATTACTGCCTCATGATCCAAAACATTTAAAGATATGAACTATAAAGCATTCCATATCAATACAATATCAATTTAGTATTTTTCGTAGTGAATAATCTAATTAAATAAACTAAAATAAAAATAGTATTTTTGGTAGTAATGTTAATCCTAAATACCATTAATTAAATATAATATATAAATAGTAAGACTATCTCTTTTTATGTCAAGAATCTCTCTTAAATGTATCATTAAAATTCATTTAGTCCTAATATTTTATTTTATTTATTTTTTAGATACATTTAGTCCTGTTATCCTTTTATGCTTATTTTTTTTTATATATTTAGAGTATGTTAAAGTCTTTGTCCAAACCATTTGAAATGCAAATAGAAATTGTATGGTTTTTATCTTTGAAATGGTACTTTTACAAATATATAATATATATATTTTTATTGCATATCTATAAATATCTAAAACTTTCATTTCATCTTTTTTAGGTTTTGATTGCAATTTTTAATTTTTATTAATTTTTAGTTCTTTCTCCAAACCAATTGAAATACAAATAGAAATTTTACGGTTTTTCTCTTTGAAATGTCTCTTTTACAAATATATATAATAAATTTTTTTATCACACGTCTATAAATATGTAGAACTTTCATTTCATGTTTGTAGGTATTGATTGCAATTTTTAATTATTATTAAGTTTTAGTTAGGAAAAAGACAAATTAGACCCTAAAGTTTAGGTTTAGATTCAATTCTTCCCCAGATGTTTCAAAATCGTTAATGTCTCCCCTAACACTACATAAATGGTTCAATCTCTCCCCTGACTCCAACTCCGTCAATAATTCCGTGCAAATATTTTACACTTAACCTCCTAAAATTTTAAATGTGACACTAAACCCTTTTAATTTATATTTTATTAACTTTCAACTCCAATTTTGATAACCTCTAATTGTCCTCCTACACCATATCCTCTAGCCTCTCCAAAGCCACCTCTCCACCACCACCGCCACCACTACCATCTCCAACTTTGAAATCCCAAATATTATACCTATAATAGAATTAAATCAAACCCACCAAAAATAATACTTACACCAAAATATAAAAATCAAATCAAATCAAACCAAATTGAAATCAACTGCTTTTTTCTCTTTATTGGAATCAAAGGGATTTGGAAGCTCAAATCTGAGACTATGGGTATATATATTTAAAGAGATGGGGAAGAGAAAGAATGAAGTGGTGGTGGGGAGGGGGCGGAGGTGGGGAGGATTGGTTTGCGTCTCTTCTTACTTGTTTTGTTGATAGAGAGAGGGAGAAATGAAACCGATTGGAGCTGAGGGGACATTTGGAGAGGGCGGAGGAAATGGTAGAGGGGGACAAATAGAGGCTGAAGCCTTGGTTTAGAGGGAGAAAGAGATGGAGATGGCAGTGGTGTTGGAAGATACCTTGTGTGTATGTATATATATATATCAATGGTGGGTTTTTGGAAGAGGGGATGGATGGAAGTGGTATGGGGATGGGAGATGGATGGCCAGAGGTCGTGATGAAGGTGAACGAATCTGGTACAATTGGAGGTTAACAAAAGAAGGGTTAAATGTTAACAAAATATAAATTAATGTGGTTTAATGTCATTTTTAAGGTTTTAGGGGGTTAAATGTAAAACATTTGGACAAAATTCTTGATGGAGTTAGAGTCATAGGAGATATTGAATCATTTATGTAACGTTAAGGGAGACATTGATGATTTTAAAACATCAGGGAAATAATTGAATTCATATTCAAAGTTCAAGGTCTAATTTATCTTTTTCCCATTTTAGTTATAAACAACTGTTAATATCACGCGTTGGATTTTGTTAAACAGTGTCAACATTTCATTTTTAGTTTGAGTATGTACATCCCAAAATATATTATTATAATATATAACTATTATTTAATAATAAGATTAATGACTATTTTGCAATTATCATTTCTTGGACAAAATAATCAACCACAAGCATATCTCTTTCTATTTTTTCAAACTTCTCTCTCCTTTTAATATTTTTTCTTTAATTCTTTTTCATAATTTTAATTTAAACTGACAAAGTTATGCTAAATAATTATGCAACTACTAAATTAAAATTATTTTATGATTTTTTAAGATATGATTATCTAAACAATAAGAAAAACTACAAAATATATGTGCATCACGAGCGCATGTTGTATACTTGTTTGTATCTTAAAAGTGAACTACCTTTAAAGAATAGTGACTTTACACCCATTATCAGAAAGAAAAATAGTAGATCATATGAAAAATGAAATAAGATCGGGCACAAAAAGAATTGCTCACAAAATCATATGACAACTTTTTTTTACAAAAAAATAAAAATAAAAATTTCATCAATTAAAATTTAGAAACAAATACTTTTTCTATTGTAAATTGATATACAAACTTTAACTCTATTAATTTTAAGTAAACATTAATTTTAATTTAATAAATGGTCATTAAAACAACTTATTTTTTTTATTTTATATTGATTATGTTTTAACAAAAAATAAATAAAAATAAGGCTATCAATTGGAGATGCACCAAAAAGAAAAGTACTATCATCAATTTAAGAAGAAAAAGTATAAACCGGAATAATAAATCAATTGATTATTTAATAAAACTTTATCACATCATATCACACATGCAAGAATGAATTATCCTTCTATCTCAAATCAATAATTTTATTTTGATTTTTAGTTTTTTTTTAGAAAAATAAAAGCACTTTCATTGTAATCAATGGTCAATAATATGACTTCTTGTTTTGATCAAGATTCGATATTCTAGTTACATTTGAAAAAACAAGATTCGGTATTCTAGTTACATTTGAAAAAAGAAAAAAGACAATAAATTTAAAACATACAAAAAATAAAATAAGCCTACTAAATTGTTTAACCATTAGCCAAAATGGACAAATTGCAACAAATTGAATAAGGGTGATTTTAAATGCACCCACTAAATTAGACTTCTCACCCCACTTAAAATTTTTACATTAAATAGTTTTAACCTAATTAAAATATGTAAACTCACCCCCATCAAAGTATCCCATGCTATTGCCGCTATTTTACTCGAGCATACTTAAATCCTTTATTCTCTTATTCTTTCATGTCTTGTAGCGTTATTTTTCTCTCTTTCTTTCATTCTATACTATAATCTCCATTCTTTGCTTCTGCTCATTTGCTAGAAGTTTTTTGATCTCATGTCAATGAGTAGCGAAACTAATTGGCAGAAGATTGAAGAATATGATTTCTTCTCTAACTTCAAAAGTATGTAAATTTTCTTCATTAATTCTATTTGTTTTTGATGAAATGCATCATTTATTTCCGTATTCTATATTTCGCTTTGATTAAACTTTAATATATTCAACAAATTACTTTGTTCAATATCACTTCAATATTTAGAGTTAGAAAGGGAAACCCTAAGTCCCATTAATGCCGGTAAGCATTATTCAAATCTCATGTGTTACCTCCCCTTCTATGGCTTTCAGTTTGACCTTTTTTATGAAGAATGCTTAACAATTCCGGCCTACATTGATGTTAGACAGAGTGGAGTCGGGAATTATTATACCCAATTTTTATGCTACCTCAATTTCCATGCAAATTCCACTCATAATCTAATGAATTCTATGCAATTGAATTTTTGTGGATATTAGTAACAAATTATTCATCACTAAATGTTCATCTTTTATAGAGATATTGCTTTTAATAAACTCACCCCACCTAGGGGGTGCGTTGAAAGTTTTTTTGAAAAGTCAACGGGGTAAGAAGAAAGTTCTTTCAAAGTGGGGTGAGAAAACTAATTAAGTGAGTGCATTTAAAATCACCCATTGAATAATTAGTGTGCTAGCAAGGTCATAGTTGACAGCAACAAAGTGCAATTAACTCTTGTTTGATCCTAATAAAAAAATAATTAAGATTAAAAAGTAAAGCAACATATTGCAAACATAAAAGAGGGGTTAATTTTTGGTAACATGAAAATACCATAAATAGAATAAGTTAAAAAATCTAGAAATTAGGTAGAAGGGCTTATTATACATTGATTTTTACCAAAAATCCAATGAATAATATTTTTTTGAATGAAGGGCCTATTTTTAATTAGTAATTAGTGTAAGAGGCCTATTTTGTTTTATATTTTAAATGAATGTATTTGAATAAATTTAAATATCATTTAATTAATAAAAACATGTTATATATTACCTAAATTACCCCCTCTTTATGAAATTTGCAAAAAAAATATGAATATTGTTGTGAAATATGGACTGCAATATGAACTTTGCACTAGAAATATGGACTGTAAAGTTCACATTGTAGTAAAATGTGGACTACAATATGAACTTTGCACCAAAAATATGGACTACAAAGTTCATATTACAGTGAAATATGGACTACAAAGTTCATATTGCAGTGAAATATAAACTGCAAAGTTCATATTGCAATCTATATTTTAATGCATATTGGTAATATTTAGTTTATTTTAAGGGTTGGGATGTCATTTTATAATGAAAAAAAAGACACATGTCATATTATCAATAAAATAAAAAATAGGCCCTTTATTTAAAAAAATTTATTCCTTGGCTTTAGTGTGAAAATCTTTCTCTAATAAGCCCTTTTTTTTAATTGCCCCTTAAAAATTCTAGAAAAAGAAACTAAAAACCCTGGCACGTATTATGATTGTGGAAACATTTTTTCGAAATAAATATTTTTAATAACTGAAATTTCGAAATAAATATTTTTTCTGTCTTAAATTAATTGTCACATATTAATGTTAATAATTTTTAATAAAGCACTAATTTCAACCTAATAAATAGTCATCAATAATTCATCTTTTATTATGAGATTTATTACATTTGTAATGTTTGAAAAAGGAAATAAGATAATTAATTAAAACATTCAAGAAGAAAAATGAAAATATTTATTTAAGAAGGTGAAAATATTATGTATCATCAAATAGTTAACCAATTTAATTTTTCTTTGGAGTCATGTAACTTCTATGATGACAGTGTGAAGTTTTGAATGATTTTTTCTTATATATAAAGTTTGCCACATTGTACAAGTCTTATCTCTTCACTTAATACTTGCAATAAAGAAACTATCATTTTCTTAGTTTTATTCAGGGACATTATTTTTTATGTTTGTTCATTTTTAGTAGAGTATAATCAAATTTGTAACCTACATAAGTGTTTTTTTGGTTGGTAATTATATAACATAAAACCTTGGTTTACAAATAAATTATAATTTGAGATATTGGAGTAAATGAAATTAGTAATGAAAATTGGTCTAAAATAGTCATCTAGTTATTAGAAGACGACTTGAATTTTGAGGTAAAATTATTTGTGATGAAACATTAGAAATAACTTTAATTTTAGCTTATCTTAAGTTATTATTAGCGCAAAACTGGAAATTGGTTGAAATAAAACACTTTTTCCAGACACATTTGATAGTGAGTAGCACAAATAGTTCTTCTAACTGGCTGGTCGGACAAGACGTATAATAGTGACTAGCACAACTAGTTCTTCTAACTGGCTAGTCGGACAAGAATGTTAAATCCTTCAATGAGTACCTGATCGAAAACATATTAAGATATAAATATATAAAGTATTAAATATCCTAGATGTTAATTTGCTCAATATTAATACTAGCTCGTATCTTTGTTTATTAATAGAAATTGCTGTTCATCCTAAAAAAATTAAGCAATTAAAAACAAATTGATTGACAACATAAATAGGGTATTTTTGATAATAGAAAAATAACATAATCGAACAAATTAAATTAAAAACCCTAAAAAAATATGACAAAAGAAAATAAATACTCTCGCCAACTATGAAGCATATACATGCATAGTTGCACTCACAGAGTTACGCATACAGCACGACATGACACGTCACGTTAAATCCTAACCGGCCAAGATGTATATTATTAATATATATTCTTCCTCTCATATTCTTGCATGCTCATTATTTTACTTTTAATTATTAGAAGTCTTCTTTTGGATTTTTGAAGTAATTAAATATATTTTAAAAAATAAAACAAAGTGTAAAGTCTAAATTGTGTCGGCTTTATTCATTCAACAATAACCAACATGTTTGCTTGTAAATTGTCTAAGTTTGTCAAGATTACATCTGAAGAATTACAAGCGAGCCAAGCTATTTAAATGATGCATTGAAGGATCATAAGCCATTTGAATTTAATTTCCTATGTGGTGTTTCCTTATAAAGCTAAATCTAAAGTTGTCAAATCAAGTTCAAAATGGTCTTTTTTGTTCCGTAAGTGTTTGCACGCCACACATTGATTAGGAAACTTTCTAGCTAACTTTGGTGTAAACTTGGTTTGTGATGCCCCAAAATTTAGGCATGAATTAATCAAAATAATAAATAAAAAGTCTAGCATTAATCCAAATCGTCTTCAAACATCAATAATTAATAAGTCCGAAAAACTAACACACACAAAATATAACCTGACATAAGTGTTGGATATAGTCCATAACCAAAAGTTTTATAAGTTCAAACCAACCATTCAACTAATCAAGCTAAGGCTACAACTAATAGCAATTTATTCAAATGTGATAGGAAAACTAAATGCCTCCTCGATGCCTCCCCTAATTTTCAAAAAAGCTCTAGCGGGTGATTAGTATCATCTACATGTTGATAGCCTACAAAATCTGAGAGGGAGTGAGCAATGTCCAATAGGAAAAACAATTCTAGCTCTAGCCTAACCCCATATAACGCATGTCCACAACACATGTAAATATGTAAGCGCGTATAGCACATATATAAGAGGTAAGGTAAATATAGTCAACGTAGCGTTTAATTTCCAATTTGCATGAATTAATCTGCAACGAATCACACCTTAAAATATCACAACAAATAATGAATGCATGCTAGTCCTCGTTCTTAGTGCTTTCAACTGTGGTACGAGTGTAATCCGCATGCCTCAAGGACACTAACTTGGCCGAGACGTAAAGAGGATGTGTTGTCCCTGCTATTTATCCATCCTAAATAGGATGTCCAAGGTAACATAGTTTGCATAATGAATCCAATAATAGTAATGCTAGGTGCTCAATAAATTACATTAGTTATATTGATCATATGTAGTAAACCCCATCACAAGCATATGAGTAATGCTAGGTGCTCAATAAATTACATTAGTTCTATTTATCATATATAGTAAAACCCATCACAAGCATATGAAGGTATCCTAGTCTATTTTCCATATAGGACTTAGGAAAATAATAAAGCAACAACATTAACAACAACAATAATAATAATATGAATAGTAGTAGTAATGGTAGTAGGTGTGGTGGTTGAAGTGGTGGTTGTGATGATGGTAGATATATATCTAAAACACACAGGGGCGAAGCTACACAGGGGCAGGGGGGCACCTGCCTCCTGTTGGATTTCATTTCTTTTCATTAGAGATGGGATCTTTTTTGGAAAAAAAATATATATAGGGACTTTTGTGCATAAAAATAAACTTAAGGGTGCTTAATTGTAAGGGACAAAAATTTAGAGAACAATTTGAAAAGCATAAACATTGCACAACTGCTTTCTTCCTAAGCTCACTGTCTCATTCTTCTTCTTCTCCGTTATACTACATGGCTACACCTCTAAGTCTCTCACCTCTCCATTACACCGCACCATTGCACGGCTGCAACAAACCACGACCGTCCACCAACTCACAGCCTACGACGCCGCGCAATGATCTATTTCAGTTTTACGAACTATTATTGTTAGTACTATTATGTTTGCGTTAAGATTTTAAGGCTTTAAATATGATTTAGCGTATTTTGAATTTCAACCAAATTTCGCCCCCGGTTGCTCCAATTCCTGGCTTCGCCACTGAAAACACAGCTCCACAAATTATATGAACATATATGTATATATATATATCTACACACGGCAACATGGGGTATACAACCATGTTCACATATATCTAATTAATATATATCTTCCACACATTCTGATCCATTGTTTCCCAAAATTAATTAAATACAATCAACATCTAACTCAAACCCACATACGCATACATATATATATATATATCTGTATATATATTGAATACAAGACAAAACCAAATCTCCTAAAAGAATATATCCGACACAATTATAAATTGTATTAGTTGCCTAGTTAAATCTAAAACTAAGAAGGGCTATCGTGGCTATGATGGCTTCCTTCAATTTTCTGACTCGAGCTCTGTGACCATGTAAATAAACTATATATATATATATATATTTTATCTGGCATCTACCGATCTTTCCAGGAAGAAGTATACAACTCATCAAAAGAAAATTTCAAGCAAGTAATTTAGGTTTAATTAGGCTATGGACACGACTAATCTAACCCCATACAGAGAATTCGAGCATATCTACATAGTTTCCCATATTTTACATATCTCATAAACACAAATTGCATATGATTAAGATAAGTCTAGAATTTGAGTCTTCTACCTTGGTTTGGTACTAGGTTTCGTTCTAGATCAACGCTCCTATTGCTGATCGCCACAGTCAACACTGCTTCCTCTAGAACAACCATATAGTAAGTATTAGGGTTTGGTGCCTCTGTTTCTCTTTCTCGCGTGTGCATAGAGGTTTCCCAATTACATTCTACTCTATTTGAGATGTAATTAACCCACGTACTTAAAGGAAGTCAAAACGGATAATTCCCTTTTTTTTCACTCTTATATGGTAAATACTACCAACACACCTTATCTCAAAATAATAATGATAATACTAATAATTAAAGGTGGCTGATCTAGTTAGCCCAGATACAAAAGAATGGAATTTGGATTTTATTTCTGCAAATTTTTTTCTCAGAGATTGTGAGCAGATCTTAGCTATACCGGTCTCGAGATTCACTACAGCTAATAAATGGCAATGGAAATGGAGCGCGAATGAGTATTACACGGTGAAGACTGGTTATTATAATCTTTCGGTTAATGTGCTCCCAGTGTTAGGCCCCTCCAGCATACCGTGGAGCAGCGTATGGAAGCTTAATGTTCCGGGAAAGGTGAAGAATTTTTTATGGCGGTTATTCACAGATAGACTTCCTACAAAGACTGCCTTGGTTAAGCACTGTGCTGATATCGAAGCTACTTGCTCTCTGTGTAATGTCGATTATAAGTCTAATGTGCATATTTTTTTACGTTGTTCTGCTGTGCGTAAGCTTTGGTCTCTTACTTCATTCGAAAACCAAAAGGCAGGTCATCAAACTTGCGTGGACTAGTGGAATTTTGTTCGATGCCGTTTTACCGCTACTGAAATTGAAGATATGGCTTAGCTGCTATGGTTTATCTGGTTATGTACAAATGACTACAATTGGAATAGGAAATCGTTTAACGCTCAATTCCTGGTTCACAAAGCTTCGAATGCGCAGCAGCAATGGAGGTGAGTTCACAGCAAGTTGCAAAGTCAGCGTCTAGTAATCCCTGAAGACGAAGCAGTTTGGCAACGACCTTCGAGCATGTTTCACAAAGTGCAATGTGGACACGAGTCTTAGTGGTTCTCATAATCGCAGTGGTTACGGACTTCTTTGAGGGTGCTTTTTTTGTTGACAGAACTGGTGTGGGGGAACGTACTGGACTTCTTTGGAAAGACCAAAATTCTACTTCTCTCATTTCGTTCTCCGACAACCACATCGATGTTACCGTATCTATTGACCGCATGATCCTGTGGCGATTGAGCGATTTCTATGGCATACCTAATAGAGCTCGTCGACCTGAGTCTTGGGCTCTCTTAAAATCTATAAAAGGACGCTCTTAGCTCCCGTGGTGCCTTGTATATGACTTTAATGATCTGTTATTGTAATCAGAGAAGAGGGGGCACCTTCCTCACCTTAATTGGCTGTTGGAGGGTTTTCGTGAAGCAGTGAATTATTGTGATCTTGTTGATATAGGCATGGATGGGTACGAATTCACTTGGGAAAGGTGTCGTGGGTCTTCTAATTGGGTTGAGGAGCGCCTTGACAGAGCTTTGGCCTCTTCGAGCTGGGTAAGTCATTTTGGTCATGCAGTGTTGTTCTGAAATATTCCTACAACTAGTTGTCTGATCATTCTACTATTTTCCTTGAGTGTCGTCAAAAAGTCTCAGATAGTTGGGGGTATCCGTTTTCTGCTAGTATATTGTCGAAAATACATTATTACGGTGAAGCCTTGAATGAATGGGGTTCTGTAGTCAAGACTCAGTTCCGTGGTCGCATTCAAGATTGTCGTCGCAAGCTTAATTCTTTACGGGACATGTTAGATGCGAACAGCGTCTCTCAGTATACTGAAGCCCAAAAAGAGTTGGGTATGCTTTTGGATCAATAACAAACTTACTGGCGGCAGCGAGCTAAACAATTCTGGCTGAAAGAGGGTGATTCAAATACCAAATTTTTCCATAATTATGTTTCTAGCCGCAAAAGGAAGAACTCTTTCTCAAAATTAGTTGATGATACAGGGAAATGGTGTAGCTTAAATTTTGGTCTCCAAGATTTGATGGTGAATTATTTTTCAGACTTGATTACTCCTTGGGGTGTTGAAGCCGATGCGGTGTTGCGCCATGTTCCGAGTAGAGTTACTGAAGCCCATAATGCTGAGTTACTCAGGCCTTATGAGGAGTGGCAAGTCAAATAGGCGTTGTTCTCTATGCATCCAGATAAATCTCCTGGTCCTGATGGGTTGAATCCGAGATTTTACTAAACTTTTTGGGACGTTACAGGCAAAGATTTGTCTAAAGCTGTTCTAGACTGGTTGAATAATGGTTCTCTTCCTCCAGGTATTAACAACACGTCTATTGTTCTTATTCCAAAAGTTAAGAAAGCAGATAAGATGTCGGAACTCTGACCCATTTTGTTATGCAATGTTGTGTATAAAATTATGTCCAAGGTGATGGTGAATAAATTGAAATTAGCACTGCCTGCCATAATTTCTGACAACCAGAGTGCGTTTATTCCCAATCGCCTCATATCAGATAATGCCATGGTTGCTTACGAGGTAGGCCATTATTTGAAAAGTAAGCGACATGATAAAACAAGTTTTTATTCGTTGAAGTTAGATATGTCCAAAGTCTATGATTGGGTGGGATGGAACTTTCTCCGCCGTATTATGTTAAAATTGGGCTTCGCGGAGAAATGGGTTGATTATATTATGTTGTGCGTGTCCACAGTGGATTATTTGGTTTGCTATAATGGTTAGGAGATTGATCCTATTATTCCCCATCAAGGATTAAGGCAGGGGGATCCTATTAGCCGATGTTTATTTATCTTGTGTGCTAAGGGTTTATCATGTCTTCTTAATTCTTATGTGGCTAGAGGTCTTATTCATGGTTGTCGCATTGCTTGGTCAGCTCCAAATATTTCTCATTTGTTCTTTGCTGATAATATCTTACTTTTCTTTTAAAATAACTACTAAGAGTGCCAGATGGTCAAACAGTGTTTAAAGCTTTACAAAAGAGCTTCGGTCAAATGATTAATTTTCAAAAGTCATCCATTATGTTCAGTCCTAATGTGCAAGCTGCCAGGCGTGAATCCCTTTACTTTTTTCTCCAAGTTGATGAGACTTTCAATCATGGTAAATACCTTGGTCTTCCTTCTCTTATTAGTCGCAATAAGTACCAAGTTTTTTCTTTTGTTGAAGATAAAGCATGGGCCCGTATCCGAAACTGGAATAAAAAGTTTGGTCTAGGGCGGGTAAGGAGATTCTTCTCAAGATAGTGGTGCAAGCGCTTCTTGCTTATGTTATGAGTGTTTTCTTGCTTCCTAAGGGTTTGTGTCTTAAGCTGGAGAGAATTATGAATGCTTTCTGGTGGGGTAAGGGTCATAATGGTGGGGGTAAAAAATGGAAGTCTTGGGATAAGCTTTGTGTTCATAAATCAAATAGTGGCCTTGGGTTTCGAAGACTGTACGATTTTAACTTGGCTATGGTGGCCAAGCAAGGATGGCGGATGCTTTTGGTTCCCAATTCTTTGATGGCGAAAGTCTACAAAGCCAGGTATTTTCCAAATGATCATTTTCTTAATGCAAAAATTGGGCACAACCCAAGTTATATGTGGAGTAGTGTTGTGGCTGCCATAGGCTTGATTCGATATAATGTTCGTCGTCATGTGGGTGATGGGAAATAGACTTATGTGTTTAAAGATCAGTGGTTACCTAGTTTCGATAATCTGTTTGCGTTCACGTCCCTTCCTACTTTGTTGCAAAATGTTACCGTCAACTCTCTTATGTCGAGCTTTCATGTTGGTTGGGATAATGATGTTCTCAATGACATTATCTTAAACTGTGATGCCTCTCTTATGCGTCGGATACCTCTCAATTTGAATAAGAAGCAAGATAGGTGGTTTTGGTCTATTGATCCACAAGACTGTTATTCTGTTAAATCTGGATATTGTAACCGCGTGGGCCTGCATCTTCAATTAGTTAAAACGGATCAGTCTGTTGGGTGAAAAAATGTGTGGCGTATTCAAGCTCCTCCTAAAATAAAGAATTTTCTTTGGTGTCTGCTGTCGAATTGCCTTCCTACAGGTTAGCCATTTCGTTGAGACATGTGGATGCTTTTTTAGAATGTCCAGTTTGCAATTTAGAGGTGGAATCTGTTTTCCATGTGTTTGTCTCTTGTCCTTTTGCTAAGAGTGTGTGGTTTATGTCATTGGTTGGTGACTGCAGTGGGTTGGTTGGGTCGATTAAGGACTGGTGGATTGCGGTTTGTGACTGCTGTAACGGTGAAGAAATTGGTTGTGCAGCCATGTGTCTATGGGCTATGTGGAGTAATCGGAATAGTATAGTTTGGAGGAATCATAGTTTGCCTGCTTCGGTCATATATAATAATGCTTTATCTTTTTTATCCAGGTGGCTAGGTGCCCAGCATCCTAATTTGAGTTATCGTGTTGGTGTTTTTGGTGGGCTGATGGTTAAATGGCAAAGGCCACATGTGGGGAAATTAAAATGTAATTTTGATGCGGCTGTTCTTAGTGGCTATGGATCCATTGGTTTCGGGTGCTTGGTTGGCGACTCGAATGGTTTTTTCATGAAAGCGAAAAATGGCCACATTGAGGCTCCGAGTGACCCTCTTCTTGCTGATGCACTCAGTTGCAGTGAAGCCTTAAGTTGGTTAATATAATCCAACATTCCTAATGCTGTTGTTGAATCTGACTCGATGCTTATTGTCAATGCCCTTATAGGGTCGGTTAGTGACTTTTCATATGTTGGGTCTATAGTTCAAGATTGCAAGAGGTTAGCTAGTAGTTTTATCGAGTGTGAGTTTGTTTTTATCCGTAGGTCAGCAAACCATGCTGCTCACATGTTGCGAAAGCGGCTAGTTCTATGTCTGTCTGTGGGTGTTGGAAGTCTGTTCCCCCACCTTTCCTTGTTGATGCTCTTGATTTTGATCTAATTTAATGCAGTGCTCCTTTTGTTCGTTTCAAAACAAAATATATATAAACAAAATTCAAAATTTAAACATCTAAATCAATCATATCCAAAAGTCAATAATAAGATAGCAAAATTTTTGAAACTTACACAAACACACACACACACGGAGATAGAGTAAACTAGATAAACAAAATAAGCATGAATTTAATGTTTGAGCATCACATACATTTACTCCCATGAAAGAGAGTGTAAACAATAAATGAAAGATGGTAACCACAATCTATTCCCACAGTTTATATTAAGCAATGTTGAGGCAATATCGAGCATCATCTAAAATTTGTTCAAAAGGCTATTGTATCAAATCATTTATTCAAGTATCAGAGGATGACAAACAAAAGCACCGAAGGAGACAAAATTAGTCTGAATTATATTGAATGCCAATCTTTTGTTAAAACTTAATTTGCATATGTAAAAATCTCCAATTTTCTTCTTAAAAAAATAAAAACTCCTATCAAACAAGGACTTAAAAAAATTCAAAAGCAATCTAAAGCATGAAAACCCAACATAACGGTCCAATAAAAATAAACACTATAAATTGAAGAAGCAAAATGAGAATTATTACTTTTTCCACCAAGTGTTTCTTCTTTGGATAGGAAAGCAAGTTTAAATCATTCTTGTTATCAGAAGAATATAATGAAGACGAAGAGCTGTGTTTCTGTACAGCATCTTTAGATAAGTTTGGAATGATTTTAGTTTTAGTCTTTCAAATCCTACCGAATTACATAAGACTGCCTCTCATATAAGCTCATCAAATACAAATTAACAAAGGCCCATTATGATAAAACAAACTTTCAAAAATAAAATAAAAGGAAAGGAAATTATCAATGTTTCTTTATTTATACACACAACCTATATAAAACTTGTTAAGCATAATTTCCTCACGGAATGCTTGGAACAAGATATGTTTGATCCCAAAACTAGTCAAATGCACATATTAATACAATGAGTAAAACAATATTAATATGTATGCTAGAATGCAATTTTATAATAAATAATATTATGTCTAAAACATATTATAAAAAATCTAAATAAAAAAAAATGAATGCAAACATCTAAATGAAAGTAATTAGAAAAAAAAGGGTAGTATAACAACAAGGCGATCTTGAGATAAATATGTTTGAAGTATCATAAAATTAAAGTATCGTAAACGATGTACTTGGACACGAAAAAGGGAGGGAAAAAAAAGAGGAAACAAAATACACAAGTGAAAGTAACCAAGATAATAGAATTCAACAATAAAATTATAAGCAAAAAAA
>JAKCWG010000390.1:0-106700 GCA_021464415.1 Lonicera japonica | reverse complement strand
CACTCTTTGTGGATGTTTGAGGTTACGTCCCCTTTTATTGTGGTTTTTTGTGGGAATCATGGTTTATTCAAACGTTTCTAGGTAAATTGGATCTTCAGTTTTGCATGCACTAGGCTAAATCCGGCCCACAAGTTCGGTCAAAGACTGATCTTCCAGGCCAAAACTGAAAAATTTCGCAAGACATTGCTTGTGGCTGACCCTCAAAAGATTACATCTCTTTAGTTTTCTATACTTTTCATATTTGTGACATGATTTTCATAAATGTACGTGTTATACTAATTCTATTTTTATATGTCAATTTCGAGAAAAACATTACCAGATATACTCCAAGATAATATATCTATCAGTGAAGTAAAACTACCAAGGGCGGATGGAGTGCTGTAGTGTGGTGCATATTACCTGCCCACTTTTCATGTTGAGGTTTGTTTTGATTTTGGATTTTAGAATACACTTTAAAATATTTGTGTTATCTCAATTTAGTAAGGGTCTACGATCTTGCTTAATGTCACAAATACATACAGAGTTGAATTTGTTTCTGGAACATATTTAATACGTTACATATATATCTATGATGGTACATTATTTTATTTAAATTATTGATTATGTTGAAAATAATGTATCTTTAAAAAATATAAAAGACAAGCAAGTGGGCTATCTTAGTTAAGGTACTAAGTTCGAGTATCACATGAGGTGTGAAGGATTTTTGTTATTATTGTAGTAAAGGAAGTAGATTTGGAACTTCCTTCTTCTTCCTTTTTTTTTATCAAAAAGAAAAAAGAAACTAACTATAAAAGACAAACTCGACTATTAATTTGAAAAGAAATTAGTAATTTTATATATTTGACAAATAATATTCAACTAAAATATTAAAGGTTCACAAAAAAAAAAAATCACAAAGTATCCCAATTTATCTAATTATTAAGCTGGAACATTTTTTTTTGTATTACTGGTCAATTTATTCCCCTCTTGACTTAAATTCCTAGATTCATTCCTGGAAACTATTGTATATGTGGTAATTGTGAAACTTTTTTCAGTTCGATTGGTGCTTCATGTTCACTTGTTTATGATGTCTTAATTTGCTTAACTTCTTCTCTTGCTCTTTTAATTGCCTTAATTTGCTTAACTTCTTCTCTTGCACTTTTAATTGCCATTTACTTCATACTGTTACTGTTTATTTATTTTTTTTCAATCTCGCTCTTCAAAAAGAAAGTCACTATTTGCTTTATTTACTCCATCATCTCAAATTAAGAATCGGTGTTTGCAGTTAACATTTTTTAAGGATAGGTATAATCCATCGTTTAAAACAAAATTTGTTTATTGCCCAGTAGTAGTGGTCGGTAGTGGATTGCGATATGTTATTTTTATTTAATATTTTCTTTTTGTTAACATGTAATTAATAGTTTATTTGGTCGTGCATTTAGTATTCACCGATGAGTGGATGGCTCTGCTATATACTGAAAATCATGGAAAACTAAACAAAATTAATTGAATCAGCATGTCGACTTGGTTAGAGTTTGAATACTTTGGTTTGCAAGCTTAGGTTCAAATCCCACTGTCAATAGTCCGTTTTGGTGGGCGATCTATAAGAAACAATGTAAGTACTTGCTGGACCTTGTAACATGTCTTGCCTCGGGCATGGAGTAATCTCTCCGCACTTAAATGGAAAAAAAAGGGCAACTAATTTAATACTTATTGGTTTCTTCCGAGAGGCTGGGTACGAGGAAGAGGATTATTGAAGTTTTTTGACACCATACTTCCAGCGAAAAAGAACAGTTGTTTTGTTTTAATTACTTCATTTAGTTTTTTGTCTGTACTCTAGTAATCCGTTAAATTTTTAATATTTTTTAAACATGAAAATAGTTAATTATAGATTGAATAATTTAAGTTATTTAGGTATTTTCTATTTTGTGCTTATATTGAAGTTTAAATGGTCAAAGCTAGAATATATTGTTTGAACAAGAAAGTTGGAAAGTTGAATATTAAAGAAGTATAGCTTTTATTTATGTCTTCTCTTTTCCCTTTAAAATTTCATAAATATTTTCTTTGTAAAGCATGATAAGCTTTACCGCGCACTACTAAAAAAAGGAACTGAACTGACACTGAAAAAAGCAAAGATAAAGCTTGAACTAGCTGTATCGATAGATCTTATATACATGTCATTCAAAAGTTTTTAAATAATTGCTTAAAGATTAATATTATAATGTGTGGTGATTTTTCTTTTGGCAGACAAAAATCATGGCCCAAATCTTGGGACAAGAATTCTTGTCAAAGAGATAAAGAATCAAAGAGAAATTTTATGCGGGACCGAGGGAAAGAACAAATGGAACAAAGAACAAAAGAACAAGTGGGACTAGAACAAGTTTTCTTTCTTTCTCATAAACTCCATATATATTCGCTTTATTCATACACTTCTCATTAATTGATATGTGCTGTTAAAGAAGTGAAGTTAATTAGTTATCATATCTTCTCTCTACTTAATAAATTCCTTTTCTAATTCAAGTGCCAATGCATCCATTTATCAAGTATGTTATGTTATGTATATATATCCTTGTTCATGATGATTCGCGCCTTAATTCATTCGTTTCCTTATTCCTCCATATGTCACTCAATTACAACACTGCTATTTTTCTTCCCGCAATAAATAACTGGTTTATATATTCTAAACAATATAACCTAATAATAATAATAATAATAATAATAATAATAATAATTTGTAAATGTGTACAATTGAATGGAGGAATAATTTGAATAGCCCGCTTATAATTCTTTCTCATAAATCCCATTTTCGGTTTAGATTTGTTGATTATCTCTTTTGTTAAACAAGTGAAGTGAAGTTCAATTCATTATATCATCTCAGTTTCTTTTTCTGATTCAAGAGACCTATCCATCAGGTATATATGTATGTTATATATGTTATGTATATATGCTTGTTTTTATATGATGAAGTTTAATTAATTATCTTATCAATTTCTTATTCCTGGTTGAGTTACTTCACTCCACTCTTTTTCTTTCTGCTATATCAATTAAAATTTTGATTCTGATGTAAATTCATTGTTTAATTTTTGTAAGAATAGTTCATTTTAATTTTCCTTGAAAATTGAAAAAAGAGGAAGGGACTTATCTTTTACTAGCTCCCCCATCCCAAATAAGAGTTATAGTTAAGATTCAAGAATTTAAAAGTCTCGCATTGACTTTGATACTTTTTAATAAAATACTAATTGCAGCTTAATCACGATCAAGAAAGCAATTATTTTCTACATATTGTGAGATTTAGTAAAAAAATTATGTCCCCAAACGAAATGAAACTATATACAAAAAGGAAAGTGAGACTATTAATTTGAGACTTAGGAAGTAACTTATTTATTATTGTGAGATTTGACATCTTGATTTTGTACCAAGAGAATAAAACTATTAATTTGAGATGGAGTGAGTATTGATACGTTGCTCCATCGCTACATAGAAAGGAAGTGTTTAATATTATCCTCTCATGTTTCTTTTCTTTTTTTCCCTATATTTTCCATTCAAGACAAAAAAAATGAAAAAATAAACATAGAAAGAGGGGAATTAGAAAGAGAAGGCAAATAAGAAGGAAACTAAAATAACTGACATATGAGTGGATGGGCAGAGTTCACAAGTTTGAACTTGTGCCAAATCTTAATTAGCCTATGAATTCTTATAATAAGGAGTTAAGAGCTCACTTTTCTTTTTGTAACATCTCAAATTAACTGGCTCATAATCTTTTAAAATATAATCAATGTCACAAATTTCACGATGGTAAATGAATTTTACTATTGACCATATTAATTAATTAGACTGAATTTTAGTATCTTCTTAAAAAATGCACCAAACCAGAATCCAAACCGTTTATGTTCTATTTTTAAATATAAAAACATGCTTGCCAAACCGTTTATGTTCTAATTTTTTAAATATAATAACATGCTTGCGCAAAACCATATAGCCTTTTAGAAAGAATGGAGACCCTACCTTTTTACGTTATATCTCTTTACGATAAATACTCATTTTTCTCCTCTTTGTTTTGTTTGCCATTGTTTCCAAGTGCTGATTATCTTTTCTAGTAAGGTGAAGTGAAATGAAGTAACTCTACAGCTCCTGTTTCTAATTCCACAGACCAATCAGTACATGCTTGGGTTTTATGCTTAAATTTTTCTTTATTTCTAGTTTTTTTTCCCTTCTCCAATGAAGGTTTAAAGTCTCTTTCTTGTGAACAATACAAATCCAATAGAGATCGAGGGGAATGGAATCAAGAAACCTCCCAAAAGGTGTTGAGAAATACTAGATGCTGCTAGCCTCTAAATACGGATCTTGGAATGAAATGACAGAAAAATATATTTGACTTGCACAATTGAAAATATTATTTGGCACAATAAAATACACCAATAGCACAACACAAAGAATTACGTGGTTTCGGCAAATTGCCACTAGTCCACGGAGCGCACCAAATATTCACTATATCAAAAAAAAAATGGTTTACAAGACTGGTCAGCAGACCTATACACGCACACTGTGTTTCTCTCGACACTCAAAAATAGACACTGCAATTTTTCTCACCTAGAAAATTGCTTCTATTTTTCTCACTCAACACTCTGAAAAAATTAGAAAACTGCAAAGCTCTCACCTAGACACTTCACTTCTAATTTTTTTCTCTACTCTCTCTTTTGCTCTCTTCTTAATGTAGAGCTCTTGTTGTTGATGATAAAATGCATACAAGTACCCCCTATTTATACACCAAGAAGCATCCACCAATCTTGAAATTTTACATCCTTAGTTTGCATATTTTGAAAAAATTTCACCAAACCATTCAAAAAATCAACATTTTCTAGAATGTGTAGAAAATTGGCCATTTGAATTTTTCTCCCATTCTAGAAAAAAAATTGACCATTGAATATTTGTTTGATTTTATTTTTTCTTCATTTTCTAACAATCTCCCACTTGGAGAAAAATAATATAACCAACTTTGTCAATGATTAGTGTGTAGTGGTGCGCTCATCTTTGTCTTTAGTTTTGAAGACTTACTGAAGCTGTGCATAACTCCAGTTTATCTTTAGTCACTGCCTTGGTTAACATGTTGGCTGTATTTTTACTTCCTTGAATCTTTTGAAGTGTCAATACTCCATCATCTAGGAGTGATCTGATGAAGTGATACCAAAGTCCTATGTGCTTAGTCCTCGAATGAAATGCCGAATTCTTTGCTAGATGTATAGCACTTTGACTATCACAATGCAAGGCATTCTTCGTCTGTCTGAAACCCAATTATGCTAACAAACCCTTTAACCAAATCATTTCTTTGCTTGGCTCGGTCATGGCTACATACTCTGCTTCTGTAGTGGATAAGGCAACTATCTTCTGTAGTTGTGAGAGCCAACTGATTGCAGTAGCACCTACTGTAAAGACATAACCAGTAGTGCTTCTTTTGTGATCTATCTCAGCAGTAAAATCTGAATATACAAATCCTTGAAGTCTCAGCTCGCCTCTGCTGAAACATAAGCATTTGTTGGTAGTACCTCGTAGATATCGTAATATCCACTTAACAGCATCCCAGTGCTGCTTGCCCGAATTTGTCATAAACCTGCTTACAGCTCCCACTGCATGGGCAATATCTGGTCTCGTGCAAACCATAGCATACATTAGACTTCCAATGGCTGAGGCATACGGAACCTTAGCCATGAAGTTTTTCTCTTCATCATTCTTGGGAGACTGGTCCTTGGATAGTCGAAAGTGACTAGCTAAGGGTGTGCTAACTGGCTCAGCATCACTCATGCTGAACCTTTTCAGAACACGACCAATATACTCAGCCTGAGACAACTGCAAGACGCCCCTTTGCTTGTCTCTATTTATCCTCATCCCAAGAATCTGCTTTGCTGCACCCAAGTCTTTCATGTCGAACTCACTCGACAACTGTTTCTTCAACCTTCTGATTTCATCCATATCTGAACCTGCTACTAACATGTCATCAACATAAAGTAACAAAATGATGTAACTGGATTGAAACCTTTTGAAGTAACAGCAATGGTCAGCGTTGCACTTGCAATAGCCATTCGTTTGCATAAATCCATCAAACTTCTTGTACCACTGTCTCGGAGCTTGTTTCAAGCCATACAAGCTCTTTTGTAATTTGCAAACTAGTTCCTCATTTCCCTTAACTGAGAAACCTTCAGGCTGCTGCATGTATATTTCCTCCTCTAGATCACCATGGAGAAATGCAGTTTTCACATCTAACTACTCAAGGTATAAATCTTCTGCTACAACAATGCTCAAAACTGACCGAATAGTAGTCAGCTTTACAACTGGCGAGAAGATATCGGTGTAGTTAATTCCCTCTTGCTGCTGAAAGCCTTTGACCACCAATCTTGTCTTGTACCTTTTGGAACCATTGTGTTCCTCCTTCACTCGATACACCCATTTGTTGTGTAGAGCCTTCTTCCCTTCTGGTAGCTCGGCTAGCTCCAATGTCTTATTCGAGATAAGGGACTTCATCTCGTCCTTCATTGCAAGCTCCGACTTGCTCGCATCCTGTACCTGACATGCTTCATCATAGCATTTAGGTTCACCTCCATCAGTCAGCAGTAAGTAATTTAAGTATCTTCTATTTGGTACATGAGGCAGGGAAGACCGCCTAAGTACAGGAGTTTGAGCTGAAGGTTCTTCTGCCTCCGTCTGTTGCGTATTGTCCTGTTGTATTGCTTCCTCTGTCTTCTGAGAACTTTCTTCTATCTCTTTTGTCTGACTGCTTTTTGGAATATCACCAATATCGGCATACACAGGATTATGATGCACTGAATTACTTGAATCTGCTGTGTCTCTGTCCTTGTACATCACCTTCTCATTGAATATGACATCTCTGCTTCTGATAATTTTTCGGTTATTGTCATCCCATAATCTATAATCGAAATCATCTCCGCCGTATCCAACAAAAGTACACTTCTGTGATTTAGGATCCAGCTTGCTTCTAGCTTGATCACTGATATATACATATGCCACACAGCCGAAAACTTTCAAATGAGAAAGTTTTACTTCTTTGCCACTCCATACCTCTTCTGGTATTCTGTGCTCCAACGGCACTGACGGCCCCTTGTTGATTAGGTAGGCTGCAGTACTGACTGCCTCTGCCCAGAATTGTTTAGGCAAGCCTGCATGTAGACGCATGCTTCTGGCTCTCTCAGTCAGTGTTCGGTTCATTCGTTCCGCCACGCCATTCTGTTGCGGGGTCCCTGGAACTGTCCTCTCCAGCTTGATTCCATTCATGTAATAGAATTTTTTGAATTCGCCATCTTCATATTCTCCACCATTGTCGGATCTTAGCTTCTTGATCCTCAAACTTGTTTCATTTTCCACCATGGCTTTTCATTTCTTGAACACTTCGTACACCTCGGATTTGTGCCTCAAGAAGTAAACCCACACCTTCCTGGAATGGTCGTCAATGAAAGTCACAAAATATGACTTCCCGCCAATGGATGAAATTGGGGCTGGTCCCCATACATCTGTGTGCACTAAATCCAGCTTCTCTTGCTTTGGAGTTTTGCCACCTGTATTAAAACTAACTCGCTTCTGCTTTCCGTAGATGCAACTCTTACATAAGTCAATATTCGTTGACTGAAGCCCTGCTAGCTTCCCCTTTGAATGCATGACCTTGAGTCCCTTTTCACTCATGTGACCAAGTCTCTGGTGCCATATATTGGGATCGTCTTTGCTTGCAGCAACTGCAATTGACCCACGCGCACCTGCCGTCATATAGAGAGTGCCTAACATACTGTCCCGAGCAATTACCATTGCACCTTTGAAAACCTTCCATGTATCCCGGCTGAAGATTGTGACATAGCCTTCATTTGCTAACTGGCTCACCGAGATTAAATTCTTCCTCAAGTCAGGGATGTGTCGGACATCGTTCAGCTTCCACATGAACCCATTTAACTTGATTGATATTTACTTCGCCTTTGCCAACCACATCGCATGGCTGATCATTACCAAGATACACCTTTTCATAGTTTCCTGGTTCGTAACTTGAGAAGAATTCTCTGCTTGAGGTGGCGTGAAAGGATGCTCCAGAATCTAACACCCATGACTCCGTCTTGCTTTCCATGGGAGCATATCAATGCATCTTCTGGCTGTTCTGCAATAACGTTTGCTTCAGTCCGCCTTTCTGGAGCCTTTTCTGCTGCTCGACACTGATTTTTGTAGTGTCCAGTTTTACCACAATTCCAACACTCAATAACCTTTTGATTATTTTGGTTTTGAGATCTGTTGAAATTCTTTGGAGCCCTTGACTTTGACCGGCCGTTCCTCGATCTGTTTCTGTTGCCTCCATTTCCTCTTGTTGAATTTATGCCTCTTGATTCAACATTTAAGGCTGAGCCGGAGGTGGACGGTTCACCAGAATCTCTTCGGCGAATCTCCTCGTTCAGAATCAAATCTCTGATGTCGGTATATTTGAGCTTTTCTTTTCTGGTAGAATTGCTCACTGACGTTCTCATAGCCTCCCAGCTATTCGGTAGCGAGGTTAAAATTATCAAGGCTTGGACTTCATCGTCGAACTTAATTTCGACGGTAGACAACTGGCTGATGATGGTGTTGAAATTATTCAGGTGTTCTGCCGCTGAAGAATTTTTCGCCATCTTCAGATTAAATAATTTTTTCATCAAATGCACTTTGTTGTTTGCTGAAGGCTTTTGGTACATGCCAGATAACACTGACATCATTTCTGCGGTAGTTTTCGCATTTGCGACGTTAAACGCCACACTTCTTGATAATGATAGACGAATAAACCCTAGCACTTGCCTGTCAAGTAGTGCCCATTCGTCATCTTTCATATCTTCCGGTTTGATGCCAAGTAGAGGAAAATGCAGCTTCTTCCCGTACAAATAATCTTCAATTTGCATTCGCCAGAAAACCAAAATCTTAGCCATCGAATTTTTTCAATTCCTTTTCCTTCTTCCGCCATAACTCCCACTAGAACCGGATGCTCTGATACCAATTGTTGAGAAATACTAGATGCTGCTAGCCTCTAAATACGGATCTTGAAATGAAATGACAGAAAAATATATTTGACTTGCACAATTGAAAATATTATTTGGCACAATAAAATACACCAATAGCACAACACAAAGAATTACGTGATTTCGGCAAATTGCCACTAGTCCACGGAGCGCACCAAATATTCACTATATCAAAAAAGAAAATGGTTTACAAGACTGGTTAGCAGACCTATACACGCACACTGTGTTTCTCTCGACACTCAAAAATAGACACTGCAATTTTTCTCACCTAGAAAATTGCTTCTATTTTTCTCACTCAACACTCTGAAAAAAATTAGAAAACTGCAAAGCTCTCACCTAGACACTTCACTTCTAATTTTTTTCTCTACTCTCTCTTTTGCTCTCTTCTTAATGTAGAGCTCTTGTTGTTGATGATAAAATGCATACAAGTACCCCCTATTTATACACCAAGAAGCATCCACCAATCTTGAAATTTTACATCCTTAGTTTGCATATTTTGAAAAAATTTCACCAAACCATTCAAAAAATCAACATTTTCTAGAATGTGTAGAAAATTGGCCATTTGAATTTTTCTCCCATTCTAGAAAAGAAATTGACCATTGAATATTTTTTTGATTTTTATTTTTTCTTCATTTTCCAACAAAAGGGTCGCAAGGGCCAATGTCACTTAGCTAACACCCTTAGGCAGAGCTTCTCATTGCCTTTGGTTATTTGTGTTTATGTCATTCTCACTTTTGAGATTTGGTTCCATTATAACACTAATTTCTAAAAAAAAAAATAAAAAATAAATTGTTAGGAGTTGTTCATTTCGATTGAATAGAAGAAGAAAGAAAGAGATTATATAGAAAGGTTTATTATTCATCCTTCTTTTTCTCTATTATCCCAAATTAAAAAAAGTAACAGGAAAGAAAGAAAATCGAAATTGAAAGAAGTGAGGAATGAGTTGGTGCGCAAACTTCTATTTGGAACACGGGCTAAGGCCATCTCCAATGGTGTTTCTACACAAGCAAATTTCTATGATAGAAATGAATAATTGAAAAAATCTTCTTCAATGGGCATTTCTATATCCATTTCTATCCTAGGTGGAAGTCTAGTAGGATTGGAAATTTCTATCATCATAGATAGAAATTTTCTATGTGACATGGCAAATTTTTATTGGTTGTTGTAGACCCACTAATTCTCTCTCTTCATTAAATAGGGGACAAAGTAACGAAGAAATTACCATTGGAGACCATATTTTTTATCCTTCTACACCAATGCAAATATATTGCCAATAGATATAGAAATATTATAAAATAATATTGACACATAGAATAAGAAATGCAAAAATAAAAAACACCATTGGAGATGGCCTAAGTCATAACTACGAATTCTTATGGTACATGATTGTGTGTATATGTGTGAGCACGTGCCACCATGTAATGATCGGGTTTTTTTTAAGAGATTTGTGCTTTCTTCTATTAGTCAAAGGAAAACATAAGAGTAAATAAAGGAGTCGAATTGCTACGTGATCAGTTCAGAAGCCTTTTAGAATTTCACATCCAATGAGATAGCTATTATGAAAATTGAATTTCAGAAAGGATTGATGGGTGGCTCAAAATAAGAAACAAAAAAATACTACAATCCTAATTGGCTCGACTTACACTAATGAAGGAAACAAGTCCTAAATATCATATAACCTATTATTATCTTCAATTTAGTGAAAAGGTAGTCAACTCCCGTGACTAACCCAAAAGGTAGCAACTAATAATCTAAGCACAGGTATTCATGCTCTAATATTCGGATAAGTCCGATGTTGAATTCCATAGGGATATCAAGGTTTCATTAAAAGAATATTATAGTCATTTTTCCTTTCGAAAAAAATGAAAAGATAAAAATAAAAAGAAAAGTTGGCAAATGAGTTTGGGAAAAGGAAAGTAGACAAACGCCCTAAATTGTCTGGGCAAAGCTAATCTAATCCTATAATGCAAAGAAAGAAAATTTACAAGTGGAAGTTGTTTACCTAAAAGGCTTTCTTAAAATGCACTATGGCAACATGTAAATAAAATTAAATAAAAAAATAAAATTAAAAGAGCATGCAAGCATACAAAAATGATAGCTAAAATGAATTTCAAACAATAGGAAACATGCGTCAGGGCATCGATAGCTAACAAATGCGAATTGCGAAACCAGACTAATCAGGTGATCCGAACTGTGGTTTATATTTGAATTTCAACCAAAAATCAGCCTTAGGCTTTCCTACCATCAAACTATATATATACTAACTAGAGCGTATGATGATTTATGCATGACAAGAATCATATAGGCCAATAATTAGCGATCGAATCCAATGGTGAGACTTTTGACTTCTAAAAAAATGATATTAAGCCTAGTATTGCTAATACAAGATGAAAAGAAAAAGAAATTTTTATAATATTAATAAAAAACTTTAACAAAACACATGCTCAAATTCAAATAAGTTTAAACGTGATTAAAAGAAAAATCCGATTCAAACGGGTGGCGAAAGCCAAACGAGCATTCCAGATATTATGCAGAAAATTGTAAAAATCGAAGATCTGACTAGTTTAACAACATAATAACTTAAAATGATTCAAGAGCAGCCAATAGCTTATGCATATATGAATCAAATCAGTCAGTAACAATACTTGTGCATTCATAATGATAGAATTAAGAATATTCAACAAGAAGATTAATTAAATAAGAATAAAAACTAGGGTTTTACCATAATGTATCTACAGTTCGAATCGAAAAGCTTGAAGAGCGAGAAGTAAATCTGAAATCATTCCTCCTCTAGACTCTAATACACTTACATTTATGCTCTCGCCTCTCGCCATTTTTCCTACAAGAATAATTGATGAAAACTATGTCGCTCTCTGTCTACTGCTCTCCAGACCTAATCTTCTTTCACTTCTGCTTGATATAGTCCATGAATTGGCCTTAGCTAATGGGTCAAGTCATGGTCTTCGGGTGTGGGCAGAATCAAAATCAAAAATTGAAATTTTGGGCTTTTAAAGGTATGATTGATCCTGGCATGTGGATCGATCCTAGGGCTAGGATTAATCTTGGCATCAAGTCTTCGTCTTCCATCAATTTTGCTACACTTTTCCACTTCTTGTTGCTTTGATAGGCTTCTAAGGCACTTTGGTATTTGGTGGACCTCTTGGACTTCAGTTTTCACGTCATGCTCATGATTTGGGGGTTATTTGTGGTTTCGTCCTCCTCTTTTCACTAGGAATATGCAGGAATTCCCTTTAGAAAAGTCTTTTCGTGCTTGTCTACACTCGAACCTCCTTCTATCAGCAATTCTCATTTGTTTAACACAAATACTATGCAAAGCGTAAGCTAAATTCGCATGCAACTTATGAGTTTTAAGAAATAAACTAATGCAAATTGAGCCTCTAAAACACTATGTATAATGTAAATTGCAGGCTCACTCATCTCGACAACAACGCCATTTTATAGGAAGCTATCTTCGTTACCTAAAATATCTCCAAAAACCTCCGTGTACCTACAAAATGTTATTAACATAAATAATTGTAGCATGTGTCAAATCCACAAGAATTGTTTAGGAATCAATGAACACGAAATTGAGAAAAATTAATTTGGAATAAAAACCATTTTTTTATATTTGAAAAATGTTTCAGCTTTAGCTAGGAAAGATTTAACGCTAGTAATAAAAAGAAAGTAAAGAAGTTTGAAAGGCAAATCATGGATAAGAATCCACTACAAATTATCAATAGATATAAAAAGTTATAATATTGCACATATACACCCCAAATAAATTATGTACAAATTTGATTAAATGGAATCATTTATGGTATGTAGAGTGAACCCAAAAACTAATTAAATAGTATTTGACAATTTATTCGTTTATAAGAGATTTTTCATTTCAAGATCCATATTTTCTTCTTTTAGAAACAATAATAATATGAGATTGTCACTTACTCATATTAATACTCAAACTAGAAGATAATTTTGGAAAATATAATGAACTCATGAAAATCTTAAGATATTTAGCTCATCTATTAAATCAAATGTAAAAGCCAAAGGTATATAGATCACGTTTGGTATGTACTGTAGTCTAAAGATCTTATTTAAGAGAAATAAAAATGAGTATAATTATGCAATACTATAAAATTCTAAATCACAAATGAAAATTGGTTTCATTTAATTACATTTTCCCATTAATCTAGCTAACCACAACTATTTTTCCATCATTGCTAGATATTTATGTCAACTTTGCCTTTTTGCAAATTTTTTAATCTAGCTAACCACAACTATTTTTCCATCATTGCTAGATATTTATGTCAACTTTGCCTTTTTGCAAATTTTTTAATACGGGAAATCAAGATTTACTAATCCTTACTTAACCTAGGGGTCGGAATTGATACGATAAAAACTGAAACTGATCAAAACTGATCCGAAAAAAATTGTTTTAATTTTACACATTTAAATAAAAAATCGGAAAACTGAAAGTAGAAATTTGAAATTAGAAATACTTTGCCTTCTTTGGGTTGGTTTTAGTTTTAATGTCTCAAAAATCAAATTTCGAAAAATATCAAACCGGAAATACCAAAACTTAGAATACCAAAAATACGGAACCAAAAGTATCAAAAATAAGGGTAAATAATAGATATATTAGATCAACTATATTATTTTAAGACAATGTAATATTATTCTATTATAGAATATCTTTGGCTTTATATATTATTTGTATACTTGTAAATTTTATTCATAGAATGCTATATGTGTGATTATAAATTCATCTAAAGGTATAGCAAGATATTCTAAGATTAGTAGTATACTTATTGTTGTTGGTTCTAAATTTTTAAATTTTTTTTAAATTTTAATTCTTTTATGTTAATAAAGTCATTATAATTCATATATAAAGATATAAATGAAATAATATACTCGTATTCTTTGCATTGAGAAAAATTATCTAAATATAAAATTAACTATATATACCAAAAAAGAGAAATAGATAAATATCGAAAATATACTGAAAAATACTGAAAAAAAACCTAAAAATTCTGAAAAACCACATGGTATGGTTTTGAAAAACCAAATCTTTGCAAAAGAAAGAATCATAGAAAGATAGAAAAAGGAAAAAGAAGAAGTGTGCCCACAAGTCACACCCATCTGTCGTTGTTTGGTGGGAGCTACAACCTAATAATGTTCCTGCTTTTTTGAAGTGGAATTGGATGAATAATTGATCAATACCCCTGCCTTTTTATTTATAATTCTCATAATTTGTTTGCGTTCAAGTTCTTGTGGTGCTGAGAGTTGTTGAAGAGGCGAGGTGAAGTGAAAGTTGATTAATTATCTTCCTTTTCTAATTTAAGAGATCCATCCAACCATTCGGTATGTTTTGTTATATGAATGTTTGTTCTTTACGAAGATACTCTTCAATTTTGGCTATTTATCTTCTCAGTTCCTTTAATTACCTTTCTGTTTTTAGTTACTCTAATCCGCTGTTTTTTCTTTCTTTAATCTCAATTATGTCTTAAAAAGACATAGAACTAGGCGGCTCGAAAAAGCAAAGCAATTATCTTATCTCATGTCTTACTATTATGTTGTTATAGAATTTTTGTTTTCAAAAAAGTATTCAACTCATATATTATTCATGTCTTCTTTAGTTTCATGCTTCTACATTTTTTAGGGTTTTTTTTGTAGGCAAAATTTAGGGTTTACTTTTTTCGCAAATTAGTATTTGACCCAATATTCTAAAGGTCTTTTTATTATCTCTCTAGTTTGTGCCATTTATTTTTGGAATTCAAATTTTAATTGAGCTTAAATTTAAAAACGAATCAATAAATCACTTAAATTTAAAATGTTACCCAGCCTAAATTATAGGAAGATAAAAGATTCTGAAAAAAACAAGTCAAAGAAGGACATAATAGGAAAATCACAAGAGCTTATAATTAAAATTATTAAAAACATTAACCAAAAATAAAATTCTTAAGTATCAAAACTTTTGGCCTAAAAAATAATAATCGGAATGATCTGTGCTAAAAAGAAAATGATTCAAATATTTTGGGTTAAAAAAAAAAGTTCCTTAAAATTTTCAACTCTATTAGATTTTGAACTCAAGCTTTGAGTTAACAAATGTAACTTCATTGCATTGAACCAATACTTGAATCCATCCCAAAAAAACGGAAAACGAAAAAGAAAAAAGAAAACCCAATACTTATTTCATTTTGTAATTTTCCACAATAAGTAAATTGACGAATATAGAAAAAGTTTGTACATGCACCAATGTCTAGTTTATGTATTGTCTATAACAAGCAAGACCAATCAGCAATCGACCCAAGCCTGATCAGCTTGACTGGTTGACTAATACTTCTTTAATCTCAATTAAAAATCAATGTTTTATTTCCACATTCATTTTTAAGAATATACTAATTTCCACATAGAGAAAATGAATTGGAAGACCTTTCAAAATTATGTTTTAAGTTACAAAATTAAACTGTATCATACTTATGAATCTTTATCCACTAAAAAGTCGCACTCGTTTCTTATGAGTAGTCAATTATACCTTTACTATTTTTTATCTTCTTACATCCATGGGTATTGGGTGATCATCATGTCTCAAAAACAACCGGCCACTGCCTCAACGCACGTCCCAAATTAAGAAAGGCGCTAATTACACATACCAAAACACTTTATAGTATTCCAACAATGCTTGGCCGTATAAGGTTGAGTTAGTGTATTTTTATTTTTTTTTGTTCCCAACAATAGCTCGGCCATATTGCGCCTAGGTAATGTGCACATATTCGGTGCAATAGGACTTAATAAATGAGATGGAGTGTTACCGAGTAAAGTAGTGTGAGAAATTAGCACCACCTCAAATTAAGACTTAATTTTTTAAGAATAAACTTTTTAAAGTTTTTTCTGTGATAAATCTTTACTGCTAGTGACAAAGAAATGTAAAAATAAAAAATTAGGGACTAAATGAACGGACAAGAATTCCTGTCAAAGTGACAAGATTTAACGGGAGAATTATTATGCAGGACCAAACTTTCGTAAATAAAAAAAAATAAAAAATGAAGGGATAAGGAAAAGGAAAAGGAAAAGGAAAAGGAAAAAGAAGAAGTGGGACCAAAACCTTTTGTTATTGCTTGGTTGGTGGGAGCTACAATATGATAATTTTCCTATTTTTTGAATTGGATGAATAATTGAATAACCCACTTTTTTTAATTTAATAATATTCTTTCTCATATACCCTAATTTTTTCTTGACATTTGCTTTTGCTATATTTCTTACGGGTGAAGTGCTGACTATCTTTGCTGTTGAAGAAGAGAAGTTTAGTTGTCTCTATTATATTGTTACTTTTCCATATTTAAAAGACCCATTCATCAGGTATAAACGTTTTGTGTTTATACATTTATATATATATATATATACAACCAATAACCCGTACTTACGGCATTTCAATGTAATTGAGTGGTTCGACCTTTGGGATAGTGTGTGAAAAAGTTTCAGAAAAAGAGAAGTAATGAAGGTGAGAAGAGAAATATATATTTTCCTATAATAGAGAAAGACTGCTGGTTAATTTAAAATTTGAACCGAAGACTATGAGGCCACGTACAAAGATCAATGTAAGTCTATATATTTTCCTATAATAGAGAGAGACTGCTGGTTAATTTAAAATTTGAACCGAAGACTATGAGGCGACGTACAAAGATCAATGTAAGTCGGCTAAAGTTCTCTTAGGAGACGAACGCTGAATGTACGTCGCCTAAGACATATCTACCGTTCAAATTAGAGTATTCAATCTGGGACCTACAAAGTTTTATTTCTTATACATTTTCCCTTCTACTTTCTTATATAGATAGTTTTTACCCTTAAGTTTTGGCTTTTCATTTTCTTTATTTGTCAGTTACTTCACTCCACGGTTTTTCTTTCTTTAATTGCTGTTAAAATTTTTGATTCTTTTATAGCTCTCTTGTTTCACTTTTTTGATGATATTTGCGCATTTTAGTCATTGAACAGAAGAAAACATATATATATATATATATTGAGAGAGAGATGAGAAGGGGCTTTTTATTACTCACGTCTCAAATTAATTTTAAGTGTCCTAATTTAATTTTAGTTATATATCTTTGAAGAAAAATACTAATTTTAACTTAATTAATGATGAAGTATATAACTTATTTTTTACAACCCGAAAAAGAAAGTGATCCTCTTGGTTCGTGAAAGGAATATCATTCAGTCACTACATAGTGAAAATTAGTTCTAAGACTTCCTTTCAAAAATATATCTAAGTCAAGAAACTTAACTTCTTCATACCGATGAATCTTTATCTACTAAAAAGATTGACTTATTTTTTTATGAATAGTAAAATTATACTTTTACTAATTTTTTATCTTCTTGTATCCATGGGTGATTGGGTGATCATCACGTCTCACGAAAAACTGGCCACTACATCAACACACGTGCCAAATGAAAGGCGGCGCAAATTATACACATCAAAATACTCTTGGTTGTATATGAACAAGTCAGTGTGTTATTTTTGTTCCCAATAATAGCTTGTCCTTACTGCGTCGAGGTAATATGCACATATTCGATACAATAAAATCGAGTAAATGAGATGGAGTTTTACTAAATAAAGTGATCTAGATAATTAGAACCGCCTCCAATTAAAACTTAATTTTTGAACGTCTTAAAGTTTTTTATGTGATAAATATTTACTGCTAGTGACAAAGAAATGTAAAAATAAACAATGAGGGACTAAATGAACGGACTAGAATTCCTGTCAAACAGACAAGATTTAAGGGGAGAATTATTACGCAGGGCCAAACTTTTGCAAATAAAAAGAAAAAAGACGACAGTAAGGAAAAGGAAAAGGAAAAAGATGAAGTGGGACCACAACCATATGTTATTGGCTTATTGCTTCGTTGGAGGGAGCTACAATATAATAATTTTCCTACTTTTTGAATTGGATGAATAATTGAATAACCCACTTTTTTTAATTTAATAATATTCTTTCTCATAAACCCCAATTTTTCTTTGACATTTGCTTTTGCTATGCTTTTTACAGGTGAGGCGCTGAATATCTTTTCTGGTGAAGAAGAGAAGTTTAGTTATCTCTATTATATTGTTCCTTATTCATATTTAAGAGACCCACTCATCAGGTATAAATATTATGTGTATATACATATATATATATTTACCCTTAAGTTTTGCCTTTTTCTTTTCTGTATTTTCACTTCACTTCACAATTTTTCTTTCTTTAATCGCCGTTAAAATTTTTGATTCCGTTATAACTCTCTTGTTTTACTTTTGTGATGTTATTTGCACATTTTAATTTTCATTGAATAGAAGAAAACAGAGAGAGAGAGAGAGAGAGAGAGAGAGAGAGAGAAAAGGAGATTTTTATTTACTCATGTCTCAAATTAATTTTAAGCGTCCTAGTCCTAATTTAATTTTAGTTATATATCTTTTAAGAAAAATACTAACTTTAATTTTATTAACGGTCAAGAATATATTTTATTTTTTATATCCCAAAAAAGAAAGTGGTCCTCTTAATTCGTGAAATGAATATTATATCATCAATTCAGTCACTACGTAAAAGGAATATGTTTAAAATTATCGTCTCTTTTAATTTTGTATATTTTCAGCCAAAAGAAAACAAATGTAAGTAAAGAAAAAGGAGGTAGTAGAAAGAGAAGGCAAAAATTAGGAACAAGAGAAGGGGTAAGTGAAAAGGTGGCTGGCAAACTTCTAATTTCAGCTTGTAGAGAAATTTTAATCTGTGAATTATTATATAATATAAAATGTTTCTTCTGTCTCTAAATAAGAGTTGTACTTTTCTCTTTAAACCTTAAAGGACGGAAATTAGGTTCCAAAATTCGAACAGCAGTGAAAGGGGGCCATATGTATTTATATATAATTTTGAGTGAGAAGGGGCTTTTTATTTACTCGTGTCTCAAATTAGTTTTTAAGTGTCCTACTTTATTTTTACTTATCTTTTAAGAAAAATATTAATTTTAACTTAATTAATGATCAAATATCTAACTTATTTTTTTTTTGTCATGAAAAAGAAAGTGTATCTCTTAATTCGTAAAAGGAGTATCATTCGATCATTGCGTTAATGGAATGTGTTTAATTCTCCCACTTTTGAACAAAATAATAATTGAATGAATAGTCCAACAAGTTTTTTTTTGTTTCTTTCTTTCTCATAAACCCCATATATATATATATATATTTGAATGGTGTTCTGCTTTATTCTTACACTAATTGCTATCATTATCAATCTGTGCTATTAAAGAAGTGAAGTTAATTAATTTAGTTAATTTCTCTCTGCAGCTCTTCTTAATTCCTTTTCTAATTCTTGTGCCCATCCATCCGTCCATCCATCTATGAGGTATGGTATGTTATGTTATGCATATATATATATATATTCTTGTTTATGATGATCCGCCCCTTAATTCTACCATTTCCCTATTACTCGATTTGTTACTCAATTACTTCACTTTGCTATCTTTCTTTCCGCAATACATAACTGGTTTATATATGCTAAACCAAATAGCCTTGATTAATTATAATAATTTGCAATGTGTTCAATTGAATAGAAGAATAATTTGAATAGCCCGCTTATAATACTTTCTCATAAACCCCATTTTTCACTTCAGATTTGTTTGTGCTTTGCTTCCTCTTAGATATGGTGCATTGGTGCTGCTAATCTCTGCTGTTGAACAAGTGAAGGGAAACTTAATTCATTATCTCATCTCTGCTTCTTTTTCTAATTTGAGAGACCCATCCATTAGGTATGTTAATTATATATATATATATATATATGCTTGCTTTTTATTTTTTAAGATGAAATTTATTAATTATCTTCTCAGTTTTTTATTCACGGTCGAGTTACTTCACTAGTATATTTCTTTATGCAATATTAGTTAAAATTTTGATTCCGTGTAACTCCATTGTTTAAATTTTGCATGAATTATTCATTTTTGTTTTCCTTGAAAATAGATAAACGGACAATTAAAAAAAAGGTCCTATTGGAGAAAGATTTTCACACTAAAGCCATTGAATATTTTTTTTTTAAATGAATGGCCTATTTTTTATTTTATTGATAAGATGACACGTGTCTTTTTTTTCATTGCAAAATGACATCACAACTCTAAAAATAAACTAAAAAATACCAACATGCATTAAAATATGGACTGCAATATGCACTTTGCAGTCCATATTTCTGGTGCAAATTTCATATTGCAGTCTATATTTCACTGCAATATGAACATTGCAATCTATATTTTACTACAATATGAACTTTGTAGTCCATATTTTTTGTATAAAGTTCATATTGCTGTTCATATTTCACTGCAAAGTTCATATTGTAGTACAAATTTATGTGCATAGTTTCTATGTTTAACTGCAATATGAACTTTACAATCCATATTTTTGGTGCAAAGTTCATATTGCAGTCTATATTTTATTGCAATATAAACTTTACAGTCCATATTTCACTGTAATATGAACTTTGCAGTCCATATTTTTTGTGCAAATTTTATATTGCAATCCATATTTTACTACAATATGAACTTTAGAGTTAATATTTTTGGTGTAAAGTTCATATTGCAGTCCATATTTCACTGCAAAGTTCATATTGCAGTACAAATTTATGTGCATAGTTTCTCTGTTTCACTGTAATATGAACTTTGTAGTCCATATTTTTTGTGCAAAGTTCATATTGCACTCCATATTTCATTGCAAAGTTCATATTGCAGTACAAATTTATGTTCATAGTTTCTCTGTTTCACTACAATAAGAACTTTGCAATCCATATTTTTTGTTTTAAACCTATAAGGGTATGATTGGAACTTGATAAAAATAAGAAAGGGGTAATTTGGGTAATAGATAAAATGTTTTTATTAATTAAATGATATTTAATTTTATTCAAATACCTTCATTTAAAATATAAAACAAAATAGGCCTCTTACACTAATCACCAATTAAAAATAAGCCCTTCATTCAAAAAAATAGTATTCATCGTATTTTTGGTAAAAATCAATGTGTAATAAGATCTTCTACCTAATTTCTATATAGAAAATAGAGGAAGGGACTTATCATTTACTCCCTCTATCCCAAATAAGAGTCATAATTAAACTTTACTACATTTTAGGAATACAATAATTAGTTGTCAAGAATATAGATTATATCCTATTAATAAATTAAATGTTCCACATAGACTTTGCTATTTGAAACGAATGTGTATAATTTGACAAATAATAATCAACTAAAATATTAAAGTTTCGTAAAAAATTGTCACAAAATATCATAAATCCTCTATTTATTAAGCCATAATTTATTTATTTTAGGGATATTTGGACTTTGCACCCCACATTTTGACCCTTAATTTGAGATTATAGCCCATGTTTTAAATCCTTTGACTTTTCACCTCGCTATTAATACTTTATGTTATGCCCCATTAATTAATCTTTATTTGGACCATCGTGCCTTTATGATCCAACAACTTGGTCTTCAATAATTTTCCATAGTGCGAAGGGTATAAAAACCTTTGCTATCCAAATCTGTAGATAGATGCCCAGTTAGAGCTAAATACACTGCAATTGAATATATTCAAATAATAATAAAAGTAGTACGAACCATTTTTAGACTGTCTGTTACTGGAGAAAGTATAGTCGGTGCAATTAAATGGATTCATGTCAAACTTGTTTTGCTCTGTTTTGGAGAAGTGCATAAAAAGAATTAAGTTAAATGCACTACATTTAAGTGGATTCAAATAATAAAAGAAGTACGAACCTTTTTGAGATAGATTGTTGTTGGAGATAGCAGGGACATAGCAATTTAATGGATTAATGTCTTGCTCTATTTTCGAGAAGTACATAAAAAGACCTAAATTTGCTATGTTACTGAAGATTTGATAAAGTTTCTAGTCCATGATGTTAACAGGAATAAACTAACCTAATAATTTTATGATACGTGACCTTTTCCATGGCTTTGCGTTTCTATTGTATTCTTCATGACATATCGAAACTTGAGGAATTGTATTTAAGAAGGATCCTCTACTTCATCATTATTATCCCATTTCGTGTTAAAATCCTCAAACCATTAATGGGAAAATATGTGTGGTCATTCCTTTATCAAAGACTCCTTATAGGAAAATCTTGTTGTTCAAATTAATTGAGTTGTTTCTCATAAGTAGATTCTCTTAACAAAACCCACAAAACCCAAATCCCCAATCAATAAAATTGAAAAACCAAAAGAGAATTGAATTTAATAATTGATTATTTAAAAGAAAGATACCCATTTGTTGATTCTGTGGAGCAATGGAAACTTTAGAGGCCATATCTTCTTATTCTTTCTTTGTTTTCGGTAACCACCCTCTTTCTTTACAATTTTTTTTTCTTTCTCTCTCTATAAATTTTTCTCCTCCTTTTTCTGATCTTTGAAATTGGAGTAATTTTTTTTTTAATTATGAGAGAGAAGAGAAAGGGGGTAATATATACTACCATTCTAATTTTTGAATGCCTTCACTCTGGTTTCAACGACCATATACTCCAAGCCATTGGATCATAAGGGCAGGCTGGTTTAAAGAAAGATTCATTAATGGAACATAACATAAAATACTAATAGCAGGGTGCAAAGTCAAAGGATTTAAGACATGGGGTGCATTCTCAAAATAAGGGTTAAAATGTGGGATGCAAATTCCAAATTTCCCTTTATTTTAATTATTACGGTTCAATTTATAACCCTTATGACTTGAATTCCTAGATCCGTCCTTGGAAACTACTGATACATTAGGAAATTGTGATGCTTTTTTTTTTTTTAAATCAATCAACGCTTCATGTTCACTAATTTATTATGTCTGTAATGACCCAAAAACTATCACATATCAGTAGTTTAATGGGAAGTTCCTTAGTATATATGTGGGTGCAATGAACCCAATTTACAACTTGGGTTAGCCATTTTGGGAGAGAACCTAGGTGGTTACATATGGTATTATAGGGGACCTAGGACCACTACCATGCGACGAGCGGATATTGTGGGTTTGGTTTGTGCGGCTAACAACGAGCCGAGATTGATTATATGCGATCCCGGCCTAACTATGACGTCAGAATTTAACAGGGGGAGATTGAAATGACCCAAAAAATATCACATATCAGTAGTGTAATGGGAAGTTCTTTGGTATATACATGGGTTCAATGACCCTAATTTACAATTTACAAGTTGGGCAAGTCATTTTAGGAGAGAACTTGGCTGGATACATAATTGTAACGACCAAAAATATCCCACATTAGTAGTATAATTGGTAGATCCTTGGTTTATATGTACCTACTTAGTACCCAATTAGCAGGAGTCATTTTTGGGAGTGTATTGGTGACTCCCGCCAAAAATAAGGAGTCCTTTTTGGGAGTGTCTTGGTGACTCCCGTCAAAAATAAAACTGTTACCAAAAATAAGGAGTCATTTTTGGCAGGGAGTGTCTTGGTGACTCCCGCCAAAAATAAAACTGTGCGATTCTGTGCCAAAACGGACAATATATTGTTAAGTTTGGGACCGGGTCGTTACAATGTGTAATTAGTAGCATTTGGTTCGTAGTGAACTGGCTAGGATTGGTTAAATTTTTAGTTTATTTTTCAATTTTTTATTTATGTGTAATTAGTAGTGTAGTTGATCGTGCATTTAGTTAGAATTCATTGTTAAACAAAATTATAAGTAGGTTAAGGGTAAAGATTATTAATGGTCAAGAATATTTAAAGAAGTACACTTTACTTGCTTTTATTTTTGTTTAATTTTGCCTTTTTTCTTATTCCTAACTTTTATATATGGCTGGCCCTTTGGTTCTCTAAGATTATTGTAATAAATAAGGTGAATCAAATAGAGGCTGTAATTAGCCAAAAGGCTTTATTAAGATAAAATAAAAAATGTACAAAAGGGTGGATCTAGAATTTTTGGTTAAATTCAGCTAACATTAAGTCCAATTCTAAAAAAGAAAAAATTATATCTTTTCACATCAAACTTAAAAAAAACCCATAATTTTTTTATAAAAATTAAATTAAATACTTAGAAAAATAAATTTCAATGTTGATATCAGAGGATCTCTTAAAAGAAGTATACACATTAATCTTCCAACTCATGATGATACTTGTCTTCTCTCTTTTTCCCCATCAAATTTCACTCACATTTTTCTTGTAAAGCATGCATATATACACTACAACAAAATTATTTTCAAGTGACAAAAAGATTGTCACAAATATTAAGGGTTTATATATATATATATATCACAATCGCACTAGTGACAAAATATTTCGTCATGATATAATCACTAAAAGTTACTGGTGACAAAAAAAAATGCATTTTCACTACAACAAAATTACTTTCAAGTGACAAAAAGATGTATGTTTGTATGTGTGTTTGTTTTGGTGCTTAATATAATACTGGTTTTTGTGTATGTGCGTTGCAAGTTATTTTAGTGATTGATAAAGGTTATTAAGTCTATTAATGAATATGTATATTCCAAGAATTGAATAGTTAGAATGAAGTGGGAAATAAAAATAATAACAAATAAATAGAAACATATTAATAATTATAAGAAAATCATAGAATCGGTCCACTATAGAAAAACATTGTAAATATATGATAAAAATGTGTCGCCTTGAATTATTTTAGTAAATGGGATTTTTTTCCCAACATTAAACATAACTATAAATAAACAAATACGTTTTAGAATATATGAATTAATATAAATTTAATTTATAATTTTAAAAGCAATCGAGAAAAATAAAATTTAATAGACATAACCTTGTTATTTACTTTGGAACGAAATTATGACCTTTGTACTTTTTACGATGTATTAAATAGTTTCCTTCTTTGGAAGTTTGTTATCAAGTTATATAAAAGTCTTGTACAAACACCTAATTCAACACAAACTCTAATTTGTTTAATTATCTTAGCCAAATAAAGTAGAGTTTAAATTTATTGGTAATAATAATACTAATATTTTATTTAATGTAAAACTTTAAATATTTTTTTATTATTTTAGGAAAATAAAGTACAGTTTAAATTTATCAGGAATACTACTAATATAAAAATATTTGGAGTTATAATTTTTTATTTAATGCTAATCTTAAAATCTTGTGTTTAAAATATGTTTTGTCTAATGTAAATTTTAAAATATTTGTTTAATTATTTTATCCAAATAAAGTAGAGTTTAAATTTATGTAAAATATTTATACAAATTTTAAAATATATGGAGTTATTTTTTTTTATTTTATGTAAATCTTAAAATTTTTTGCTTAAGTTAAATAAAAATTATAAAAAGGTTTATGATATAAATATATATGCATTAAAAGCAAAGATGGTTTCAACACACAATCATCTTAAAGTCAGAGTCTAATGGTCAAAATTTCACCATATGTATATCTATACTATCTATATATGTATAAGTACGACAAAAACACTGAAAATAAGTAAAAATGGAAAACAAAAATTAAAAAACTGAAGAACATATCTACTTCTGTACAAGTTCTTAAACTAATTATGTCCATTTGTTTACAGATTGTTTTTTCCCTGCAACAACTTCGTTGATATTGTTAAGATATGGCCGAAATTGCATTCGCTATTGTGGGGAAAATTGGGGAATACTTGGTGGCTCCAATTGGGCGTCAATTTGGATATCTATTCTGCTACAACAACAACATTGGGAATCTGAGAGATCAAGCCAAGAAACTCAAAGATATCAGAGATGGGGTGAAACTATCAGTTTCTGCTGCCAGAATTAACTTGGGAGTTATCGCACCACGTGTTGAATCCTGGCTGATCGAAGTGGAGAAGAATACAACGAAATCTGATAAAATTTTCGAAGATAAAGCCTCTGTCGACAAGGGATGTCTGAATGGGTGGTGTTCAAATCCGAAGTCTCGATACTTGTTGAGTCGGGAAGCCTCCAAGCAAGCCCAAGTTATTCTTGGACTTCGAAGCGAGGGCGAACACTTCAGTAAGGTTTCATACCCTGCACCTCCAACCGGGATGGCGGAATCTTCATCAACTGGTGGTTCTAAGGGCCTACAATCTCGTATGTCGATAGTAAAAGAAATCATAGATGCTCTAAAGAATGATAATATCGCCGTTATCGGGATATGTGGCATGGGGGGTGTTGGAAAGACAACAATGGTAGAAGAGATTGCCGAAAGAGCAAAATCTGAAAAGAAAATTGACGAGTTTGCAATGGCTGTGGTCTCCCAAAACAAAGACGTGATCAAAATTCAAAGTCAACTTGCAGAGATGTTGGGTTTACAATTTGAGGAGCAAACAAATCCTTTTGCGAGAGCCCAACGTCTCCGCGAAAGACTAATGAATGGCAACAGAGTTCTCGTAATATTGGATGATGTTTGGGAATATTTTGATATGAAGGAAATAGGTATTCCTATTGGAGACGAACGCAAGGGATGCAAAGTTGCATTGACATCACGTAGCGAAATCGTGTGCAATCAGATGGGAACTCAAATGAACTTCCCAATTCAAGTTCTGTCTGAGCCAGAAGCATGGGGTCTTTTCAAAGAGATGGCAGGGAATTGTGTGGACGCTGATGATGATGTACGCCGCATAGCAGGAGAGATTGCAAAGGAATGTGGAGGGTTGCCTCTTGCACTCGTAACTGTTGCTAAGGCCCTGAAGAATCGAAGAATGCATGTTTGGATTGATGCCCTTCATCAATTAAGAAAATCTACGGTGACAAACATCAATGGGATGGATGAAGTAGTATACTCGAGAATTGAGTTGAGTTACAATTATTTAAAAAGCAAGCAAGCCAAGTCATTGCTTCTTCTTTGTTGTTTATTTCAAGAGGATGAAGAAATTCCGATTGAGGTGTTGCTCAGGTATGGGGTGGGCCTTGAGTTGTTTGAAGATCTTGATACATTGGCAGAGACAAGAAACAGGGTAAACTCACTGGTTGATGAACTGAGAAGTAGTTATTTATTGTTGGGTGAGGATGAGAGTGCATTTGTGAAAATGCACGATGTTATACGTGACGTGTGCCTATCAATTGCATCAAAAGAAGAGCATGGATATATGGTACGACATGATACTAGCTTGAAAGAGTGGCCGCAAAAGGATAAACGCTCGCCTCACACTGCCATCTCACTTTATTCAAAAGAAATGCAAGAACTTCCAGCTGGCTTAGATTGTCCAAATCTTAAGCTTATACGATTTGTGGGCGAACCAAGGAATCTAGAAATACCAGGAGATGTTTTTGAAGGGGTGAAAGAACTTAGAGTTGTTACTCTTTCGGTTCCACGCATCGAATCTCAGCCAGCATCATTCAGGTTCTTGTCGAACCTTCGAACATTGTGTCTAGAAAATTGCGGGTTTCTTGGAGACTTATCTTTCATTGGTTCCCTTCAGAAATTGGAAATTTTAAGCTTTTTTAATTCTTTCGGAGTTGTTTTACCTAGTGAAGCAGGGAAGCTCAGTAATCTTAAGTTACTAGATTTGAGGTGTTATTACCATTATTATGGTCATTTTTCTGGTACTAGTATACCTTCTGGTGTCTTGTCGTGCTTGACAAAGCTAGAAGAATTGTACATGGGAAGTTTCTTTGCCCAATGTGATGACGCCAGAGTTACAGAGCTATACTCATTGTCTTGTTTGAAAAGATTGGAAATTTCGATACCTAGGGGCAACACGGCTCTGTCATTGCTAAAAGATTTTCAATTTTCGAATCTTATAGAATTTGACTTTTCAATGTTGGATTTTGTGGATGACTATATTCCTGAATATAAGTTGTGGGAAAATCGTTTGTTCCTAGATGATGTTGACAGGACCGTGCTTCTAGAGAACAACATTAATGCATTAATTAGGAGAACCAAAAACCTTTCTCTATATGAAGTGAGGGAGTTGAAGAATGTTGTTAAAGATTTAGACGAAGAAGGGGGTTTTGTGCATTTGGAGAATCTAGAGCTTTACTACTGTCGTGATGCAGAAATAATATGTGGTCGTGTTGGGGATCCCATTCAACCACCTTCTCCCCTCGTCAACCTTAGAGTTCTTCGAGTGAGAAATTGTGGTGCAATGAAAAGTCTGTTTAAGAAATCGGTGGTTAAATGCCTTGTGCAACTCCAACAACTAGTGATACGGCGCTGCAAGGAGCTTGAGGGAATTGTTTTGGCGGAAGGAAGTGTAGAAAATAAAGAAACTCGAGACAAGATTGTGCTCCCCAAACTGAATTCATTGGAGCTAGAAGATCTGCCCAAGTTTAGAAGTTTCTTCGTGCAAGGTACTGATGAAAAAGAGGATAATCTCAGCTCAGAGAATATTGATGACGTTCACGACACACAAATTTTATTCAACCCACAGGTATGTAATGTTTGTTAATTTCATCTATCTTACTTTAGTTGGTAACAATTTAAATTGCCTTTAGTTTTAGCTCGATCTCTTTCATGATTAGATTTTATATCCTCCTTTTTTTTTTCATTAATCTTTTGTCAAAAAATTTAGAGCTCGTTACAAATTAGACAACATTGTAGTGCGGTTAACTTTAGCTTCTACTAAATTTTAATAGTTAAAATTTAGTAACAATGAATTTGGCAACGTTGTCAACAAAACATTTAATAGTTAAACCATCTTATATTATAATATTTAAAAAATAGTATCATTTCTTTTAATCTATTGGTTAACTATATATAACAAAAAAATCAGATTATATTACGATATTCAAATATATGTGTATATATATATTAAGTTAGATAATTATATAAAGTTTAGTTATTTTATAATTTGAATTAAAAAAATTCCTTTATAATTTTCGACATTATATCAACCCATGGTGATAAATTTTCCAACCTCCACCACTGCTTTTAATTGGATTCAGCATCTAGATCTTATTACTTCCCCTCAAAAATACTTAAATATATTTTAAAACAAAAATTGTTTACCAGAATTTTATCAAACTATGTCTAATTAGACATTAGCTAGTATTTATACAAAGTAATAAATATGTAACATGCAAAATTTACTTACACTACAAGAAAAATGGGCCTATGGGAGGCCCTCAAGTCATCACAAAGGGGAACATTCGTGACATTTGACTATGAATTTGTTGTAATGGATCATGATATGACTCTTAATTTTAACTAATACATTGTGGCTACATGTGATATGTCCATTTTTATACAAGATATTTATCTCTGTGATGAGAAGAAATTTTTAAAAATAACATAGAAAAGGTTTTTCAAATTACGATTATATATATATATATATAATTTGTGATCAGATTTAGTTGTTTCCTATTTTAGGACTATCAATTCTAATATACATAAATATAAATGAGATTAGAAGAAAAAGGTATCATAACACTTATAGGTGTAAATACATGTCTAAAAATTCGAATATGTTTCGTATTCAAATCCAAATTTTGTCAATATTTATTTGAATGGATATCCCTGAAAGATGAGTTGGATAGTGTTTTTTGATATCCGAGAAAACGGATATGGATAGCAATAATGATAGTATTCGACAAGGATAATCAGTATCCGAGGTGGATTATCTATATTTGCAGATATCTGTTTTACTGGAAGTCTGTATCCGCTACAATGTAGATATACATATATTTTCTCTCAACCTTAAAAAAATCGGACAAGGCTTAATCTAGTGTGTACAAGCGGGCCCAATTTACCAAAATCTTTTAAAATAAACCAAAAAAAAGGAAAAGAAATAGAAAGACCCAAGTCGTATTTACAACATATGTGATTTGGTAGGAAGAAAAATTTGAGACCATATCAAATTTAAATGGTAATGATTTTAAACTTTGATTTGTCATTTGGATATGTTATAACTCTTACATGAATCTTATTGACTATATGGGAGTAATAAAAAATAATTCATTAATTATTTAAGTTTAAAGTTTGATATAAAAATGTTAATATTTAAAAGTAAGATGTTTTGCAATGCTTTGTTTTACTTTTGAGTTATAATTTGTAAAATGTTTCGTCTTCATTAGTAGACCACGTAAACACATATTTTACAGATTGAGCTAATTTTTTAGAGTAACAAAATATAGGGAACATGTGTATAGTTATATAGAGATTTAGTATTTTAAGTATTAATCTTTTAATACATCTCAACTTAAGGTAATGTTTTAACTTTTCGTACTTTCTAATAAAAAATAATAATTTCAGCTTGCAATTATACAACTTATTTCTTTGATATGAGATTTAATACATTGGTTAAACTCATATCTTTAATAATTGCACGGAAGAATACTAACTGATATCTAGTATTTTGTTTTATAGCTAAACTTCTAATAATGATTGTGATATGTTGCTTTTGTTGTTTTTGTGGTGGTGTATTATTGCTATATGTTTCGTTAAAAAATCACAATTTATCACCTATTTTTTCAAAGAATGTTGAAATTATGTCAAAATTTTCCAAAATAAGGGTATTCCGATCCATTCCATCTGATGAACACCCTTATTCTCAACGTTACACCAACATGTAGTTACACATTGATGAAATAGCACACTCTCCATTAATGATCTCTTTACCTACCTACTAAAAATCCAAACCCAAATCCTAACTTCATTAGTTTCTCTCTCTAAACCAACAACAAATCCATCACTCATTAACATAAAATTATGCAAAAACTCCACATTAAACATCAAATACCCAAAAACCCTCAATTATATTTATCTTTAATAAATGACCAACAACAGCTTAACCGGCAAACTCCCGCCACTGTCATGACCTTCACTAGAGCCCAATCCACCATCGACAAAGTCAAAGCCTTCAACTCCAACTCTCGCTTTTTTGGGTATTTTTTTGCATTCAATTGAAATTTTGGTATATGTATATATAAGTAAGAGAAAATGAACAGATGAAAAGTATACATAGAAAGAAAGATGTTGAGAATGGACTCACCCTTATTTCAAATCTACAAATTAGAGCTTTTTCTATTGTAAGATTTGTAATTAAATAATGAAATTGGAGGAAAGACCGTAGAGGAAAGAGATTATAATTAGGATTTAGAGAGAATATGAGAAGATCATATAATTATCTACATGTATATCTGGTATTTCCTTCTATATAGAGATGAAGGAGTGCAAAATCAAGAGAGTAATTGTTTTTGAGTTTATTCTTATTCTCTCTGTTTGATTTTATTTATTTTTTGGAAAAATGGGTACTTCTATATGCAAATATTAATGTGTGTACATACACACAAATCTGCAAGAGTATATAGTACAAAAGTTGAAGTTAGGATAGTTTTGTCCGATTGTACAAATTTGGGCGAAGTTAGTGGGATTAAGGGGTCTTTTGTTTCACCTTCTAAAGTTTGAATGGGTTAAAAATTGAGACTTTAGATGTTAAAAATTATATTTGGTTGCCTTGATTCAGAGGTGAAAATGGGTCTGAATGGTTATTAATTACCAATTATACACTCTCCACCACCGCCGGAATTATAGTCATCGCCGTTGTCGTCGGTGAGAGAGAGAGAGAGAGAGAAAGTAAGAGTGATCTAAAAGACGGCGAGAGAGACGAATTGCTCAAGTTTGAGTGTGCGCCCAGGGAAGAAAGGAGAAGAGGACCCGCATTGGCGTGGCTGGTGAAAGAGGAGTAGAGACAAAAATAGAAATAGAAGAAGAAGAAAATAGAGAAATAGTGTTAAGAGAGAGTTGTTCATTTTTTTTCTAATTAATTTAATGCTCAAAGGTAAAATAGTATACTCAATATATTTAATATCCATTACGATTTTACGTTCAGACAGAAACAAACAGATTTTTCAAATCTCAGAACCAGACTTTAGAATTTGGACGATAAAATAAACGCACCCAAAAATTGGGCCCACTATCAGCAAAGGCTGAATGAGATAGGCCTATAGTCCAGATATAGTCACAATTTCATCCTTTACTTAAACATCCTTAGATGACATGTATTGGGTTTTTTCCAAATGGCTTCATCATTATGTGGTGATAATCCCCATTCTATAAACCCACGTTGAATTCCACAATTTTGCAATATAGTATATATGTTTGAGCCAACCATTGTCAATAACAAGTACAATGCTTTATTACCTTTTGTACATGCTAACTTTGATAGTCGATTCCCGCATACGATTTAAAAAGTCAAAAGGGTACAACTTCACTGCAGTTTGTTATTTTTGACTTTCGTACATCTAAAATATCCCTAGGAATGAAAACACATTTACAATGATTTTGTAGGTAATATTGCATAAATTGGAAAAGCTAATTCTTAGGAGTATGAAGATACGTGTATTGTTTGAGACAGACAAAATGCGAGATGAATCCTTATACAATCTAAAATACGTAAAGGTGGTTGAATGTGATGATATGGAATCAATATTTGATTTCGAGAGGCTAAAAATTGGGAGAGAAGAACATGCGGAAGAAGTTGTGCTCGATCAGTTAGAATCAATGAAGCTATATGGAATGAAGAAGTTAACGCATATATGGAGGATGGTTCCCAAACAAATACAAGGGTTCCATAACCTCAAAAAATTAAAAGTACAGGGATGCCCCAACTTGAGATATTTTCTCTCAGCTTTAGTGGCTAAAATGGTTGTGAATCTACAACACCTGGAACTCAGCGATTGCAGGACGATAGAACAAGTTATTCGAACGGAAGAAGAGGAAAAAGAAGAAGATGGAGAAGATATTTTTGAGGTCAAAATGATGGATAAAATAGTCTTCCCTCAGTTACGCGTTCTATCTCTTAAAGTACTTAAAAATCTGAGAATGTTCTGCATTAGGAAACATGACTTTGAACTCCCACTGTTGGAAGAAGTATCCATAGCAAAGTGCCCTAATATGAAGACTTTCTCTTATGGGCAGTTGATAATGCCAAGGCTTGAGCAAGTACGGATTCATGGTGTTGAAGTTTTCAATGACCAATCAATGTGGAAGGGTGATTTGAATAGTACCCTAGCATACATGAGTGCAAGGTATGTGATCTCGATTTCATACAAAAACTTCTTTTTCTTAAAAACTATATAGTATTCCAATTTACTTTTAATTTTTTCCCTATTTTCTGTAAGCAAAAAAAACCTATGATGCATGAAACTCACAATCGTTTTTCCCCTTTTAGGTGTGAAGATCCCCAAGATAGCTCAATGCAAGTCCCTCAATAGAATAAATAAAATCAAAAGAACAAATAAAAAGGTCCAGTTAATTTGTATTCCTTCCTTCTCAATGCATAAGGAAAAGAAAAAGGTCTAGCTAATTTGGCCTCTCGAGAATTTTTCAATTAGAGCCTAATAATAATTATTTTAGGGAGGACTATGCTATTTAAATAAAAGAAAAGCCGATTGCGAGCTAGATTGAAAACTAACACCATTTTCTAATTGCTTCTACGATTTCTTCAAAATGTCCTTATATTTAACTAGATGAATTTTCTTTTACTACAAAGTTAAACTCGAGAGTATAATTGTATATTCTTCACAAATATTGTGACATTATGTTCCCAAAAATTTAATTTGTTGATCAAGATCATATTACCGTAGTTAGTTTATTGAAGAGTGTCATTGTATGCACATTTGTTTCTATTCATCTTGTATTTGGTTTTTGTAGTTCTTGAAGTGGTTAGATCCATTGAACTCGATACCTAGAATTCATTGATCAAGATTATGCTTCTTGTTTTTGACGCATGGAGACCCTCGAGTATTTGTTGTGTCCTCTTTCGAAAATGCAGAGGTGGTAGATTTATTAGGCTCTATTTCAAGTTTATGAAGAACGAACTTAATATTGTTTGTCCATTGACCTGGGACGAACTTGGAAAGGTTTACCTTGAGGCACTGAGAGGTCGAAAGGTTGATCTCAATTGCAGAAGGATACATTGCAAAAGCAGAAGAAGGACCCTTTTTAAGTTCTTGTTTTAGGCTTAAGGGGATGGAAGCTGATAATGCATGTATATACTTCCTAATAATTTGAGTTTGTTTTTTGCCGCTACTAAATCAGTTAAATTGTTGGTTGACCTCTTCGTTGGTGTTGTTTTTGCATCTATCAACATGCAAGCTCTACTTGTTTTGTTTTTCCTTCTTTTGATTCTACAGATTTTCTTTGGTTAAGACTTGACCCCTTTAAAATGATTAACAGTATTATATTTTCTTTGTGCACCTAGTAAAACCAAACTACTCCATGGTTTAGTATACTTGTTAAATTTCAAATATTATAAGTATAAAAATTTATAATCTTTTTGATTAATTTGATTTTCAATAAACTGGGAAAGTTTAAATATAACCTAGCTAGAGTTTTTTTTTAAATCCATTTTTAATACTATTTTTATCAAAAGAAAAAAAAAACAGAAGTTCAATGAATCTATAAACAAGTTTAAAATAAAGTGTTAGCAATGAAATTAATTTTTCTTATTAAAAAGTACTAAAAGTTATTGTTAATTAACTTGAGATGAATGAGAATTATACTTGAAAGATATAAACACAAAATCACAAACATTATATTAATATCATAACTAAATTTGGAAATAACACAAATATTATACGCTTAAAATGTATTTTCGGAATTTTAGAAATTCAAATATAGTTTCCAATTATGTTCCAATTTTCTTCCAAAAATTGAAAAATTGAAAATACTATATCGTGTTCCAAGTTTGAATTTGAATTTCGAAAACTTTGAAAATTAGGAAATTTTGAACACTCTAGTTGTGATTGATCGGTAGGGGGAGATAGATGAGGAGGAAGAGGAGAGACTTTACTGTTGGAATGTTGTGTATTCACATAGTTGGATCCATCATGATATCAAAAAAATAAAACGACTTTATGCAATGAGTGCATTTTATATATAACATTTGTGGCAATGGACTCTAGATTTGAAGACAATTAAAATATGCTAATTTGAAAAGGTTGAGGCACCGGTTTGGGACTGGGCTAAGCCTCAAGAGGTCCTACAGCTAGCTTGTATGTGTTTCAAAGCGGTGGGTAGTGGGACTTGTTGGGATAAAATTAAAGCAATAAGATACATACACGTCGTTCAAGAAAGGGGGAAGGCCCTGGAAGAGGCTCAAACCTAGATGCACTATCTGAATAAATACATTTTTTGACCATTTGAACTTTAGTTCGGATGTATGTATATGATATTTTATTAGTTATATATTGCTTTAATTTTACATTATGGTCCCTTCTAATACTTTCTATGATTTATCTTAACCAAAAGTTCCTTCTTTAAAACTTTCAAAAATCAGTCAAGTGAGAGTCAAAAATTATTTAATACTCTAAGAAACCATGTGACCTTACTTTAAAATCTGTAAGTGGGTGTTAAGTAAGCACATTTCATTATTTATATATTTTTTCTCTTATTGCATGAATGATGAATCTCACTCGAAACATCACGATTAAACTAGAATATAATCATCTCAGAGTATTGAATATCCTCTTAGTCACAATAAATCCAACTAACATAAGTAGCTATTACAATTATTTCAAAAATATAAAATTATTATGACTAATTTAAGGGTTATTTTACTTGAGGGACTCCTTTAATTTGGAAATTAGAATTATATAACATTTTAAGAATTTAGACTTGATCATTTTTGTCTCTTAGTGTATTAAGATTTTCATACTAAAAGTAAGAAAAAAAATTATGACACTCACCATGACATTAAGTAACAATATTATAAGTTTTAAATGGTATATATGATTATGAATTTACTATTAGTAGTAAATAGTTATCCTTTAGCAGAAAAGAGTATCTCCCACTTTTTTCCTACACTTTCTTATATTTGAAGAAAAGAAGTTATATTCGGGGGAAAGCACTTCATTAATTAACTATATTTTTCTAATGTTTTGGAAAAACCTTTATGAAAAACTACCCTTCAATCATATTTTTCCTCAAATATTGGTATAAAATAAAGTCATTTCAAAATAAATTATCAAAAACCACAAGGACTAGTCTAGTGGGCCATAATTCACTCTCAACTAGCGATAGGCCTTGAGTTCAATTCTCCATAAATTTAAATGTGTGTATACATGGGGAGGGGAAGGGTTGGAGTCTCTCTAATGTGGTAAAAAAAAATTACCACACAAATTTTTTTATTTTCATTTTAAATTATATTATCTATTCTTATAGTAGGATTTTGTTTTAAATTCTAATAACAAAATGCATCTAATAAATATTCTACTCTTACCATCCACGATTATAAGGTACTTTATACTTTTTGACAATGTAATATAAAAATGGAAAACAATGGAAAAAAAATCAATGTATTAATATCTAATATCTCCAACTCACAAAGACACAAGTAAGAATTTTACATAGAGAAAACCCTAGTTTAGCATAGAGCGAGAAAATGTGATGCCCGTATTTTCCACATTAAGGTAACGATATTTTAAAAGTGATTAATTATACGATATTTTAAAATCTAGTACATAAATAGAGGTAGCATATCAAAACTTAAAATCATGGCCTTTCCGCAATGAAAGGTTCTAGTATTAGAGGAATCTAAGATTGCTCGCCCTTCCCCCTATCAGCTCTCCTTATCACGACCTTGGATGTACCTACGTGGGAAAACAATGAGCCAGCCGAACCCAATGGGGAAGTATAGAGTTTATATGTAAAAGTACACATAGGCAAACACAAGTGACTCGATGAAAAAAACGAGAGTTATTACACCCAAGTGTAGGTGGTCGGTCAAGTAATAAATACTCGGTAGGTCCAATGTCGATCCACGGGAAGGAGAGTAGTTATTTGAGTTATGAATGTTTCTTTCAAGAGAATTATGATAAAAATAAAGAAATGATGAAATATGAAGAAAATGGAATGTACATTAATAAATAAAATAACTAGTGGCAATAAAACTAAATAAAACATACAAATTAAACTAATCATAAAGGTAGCAAAACATTGTTAACCTAAAAGCAACCAAACTAATAAAAAATGAACATGCAAAAAGGGCTAATTAATATAACTAGTAAAAATAGTATACTAAATTAATTAAACACGTAAAAAAAATTAATTAAAATTAAAAATAAAAAGCGCTAGTGGTATCTATATGTTCTAAGCAGCACAACGGGTAATTTGGTGGACCGAAAATTCTTTTCTAATTAATTTTTCTTTAAAAATAAATCTACTATCCATAAACTAATTGATTTCATAAACTCGTAGCTTTTCCAATAATTCATGTATGACATGAACTATACATACCAATACTAATTATGGAATCAATTTTACCTAATTTGATCGAAAACACCTTTTTATTAAAGTGAAGTACTGCTTGATACTACAAAATCTTTTACTAAAAGTTAGTTTATAAATATTAAATAATTACCACAATTTAATTCAAATAGGTTAAAACATGATTGAAATCAAATTTGAGCACAAAGTTGGCAATTTTGGTATCAAAAAGTAAGGATTAAAACAACTACCGAAAACAGGGCAATTAAGTTTAAAATTCTAAATTAGGTTAAACCAGAGCCAAGTGATGTGTTTCACCACAACAGAAGCATTTCTACTGCATGTCATTTTTCCTCTCCATTTTTCTGGTGCTTAATTCTCAGTTTTTTTCCTTTCTTTGTTGTTTGTACGTGTTGTAACTCTATGAGAGATGAACATCAATTTATAAGAAGCTTTTTTGGGTTGTTAATTCAAACGGCTAGTTTTTGCACTCTTCTCGATTAGCTATTTGTTTCTTTTCGAGGGCAATTTGGTCCATCTAAATAATTGTTAACAGCAGCTAACAACAAACACTAACTATGGGGTGCATCTGCAAAGGAATTAAAATGTGGGGTGAAGCTACAAAATACCCCCAAAATGTGGAGTACAATCGCAAAATACCTTTTTATTTAATTTGAGAATAAATTATTATTAACTAAGAAACCATCACCCAAATTTTAACGTCTTGGTATATAAGAATTGAATAATACAATTAGGATAGGATTAATTGAATTTCCTACATTTGCTTTATTTTTAACAAGTTTCTTATAAGGGGGACTAGAACTAGTATACATATACAGCTAGTAGGTTCCAAGATGGAATGGAACTAACAAGTTTCTTATAATAGGGAATAAAACTAGTATACATATACAACTAACAGGTTCCTAGATGGAATGGAACTACTTTACATAAAGCTAGCTATAAATAAGGCTTTTATTGCCACGGAGGATAAAAAATTAACATAATGCCTTTAAATATATTATAGAAAACTAGGAATAGGTCCTCAGTTTTTGAAGTCTCATGGATTTGGTCTAGCCTGTGATTTAAGTAATTTGTGCACATCAAGGTTTGAAATCGTGAATGTGATTGACTATATTACCCTCCATCTATTTGTGGTATGTTTTCGAATAAATTAATTGACTGAATGATGTTTGATTCCTTATTTGAATTATATATATATATATTATACATATTTAATGTATATATTAGGCGTGAATTTGAAAAATTCATATATAACTTACCTATAATAAAAGGAAAATCTTTGGAAACTTTTTTAATTAAATTAATTGTATTACAGTTTCTCATTTTATATAATGTATATATTAGGTTTCTCATTTTATTTGAAAACTAGCCATTGTAATTGTGATTAAAAATGCTATATTTTAAAAAATGTATACTGACAAAAATAATATAATTTTGTTTTTAATTAATAATAATATTTTGTTCAAATCCTTATTTAAACTAATACTATATATATATGTTATACATATTTAATGTATATATTAGATGATATGTAGAAAATTCCTATATATATATATATTATACATGTTTAATTTATATATTAGACAATATGTAGAAAATTCATATCTAACTTACCTATAATAAAATGAAAATCCTTTAATATATGTTATAAAATTGTAACATATTGCAAAAGATTACTTGAGTAATGTATATGGAAATTTAACACAATTACCATAATAATAATATGTATTATTAATATAAAAAGGTCAAGAACTTTCTATATTACAATACACATAATTATTAGATTGATTAAATTAATTGATTAAGGTTAGTCCGGTCAAACAATACTAATTTCACCAGTATATTAATTCCATCAAGCACCCTCTCTCGATCTCTCTCCCTCTCCTGCGGCTATAATTCGATCAACCACCCTCGAAATCTCTTTGTCTTGCTAATATATTTCGATAATGATGAATTGTTGTCCGGCTACAACGATATTTTTGTTAGCGTTTGCATCTGGTTACTTTGTTATACCTATAAAAATGTACTTGATTATCATCGATTTCCCGAGATCGCCGCATCCTTCTTTCATGTTTGTGTACTTTGTTGTATTAGCATTAAGTTTTGTCTTGGACATTGCGTTATTGTCATTACTCATTTCTTATCATCGACAGATCAAAAAATTCATATCTTTTAAAGTTGGTAAAAAATTTACAATTGGTGGACTTGTTCTCTTACTTCTTCTACTAGATTATGAGTTTTTTGTTGTAGCACGATGAACCCGTAGTACCAACAAGAACTACAACAAGAATTCTCCGGTGTTTAGTTTGGTTATTGCGAAGGCTGTGAGTGCTATCTCCACAACGATATTGGGTGGTGTGGGGATAGTCGCTTCTCCTTCGGATGCATCTATTGTTGCATGTTTCTTCATAGCTAACTCACTTGTCGCTGCATTTTTTCTTCTCATCCAAGATGGATCCTCCTCTCTCTTTGCGGCTATTGCATCCCCATTTCCCCTTTTACCAGGCATAATTGTAATGGTAAGTCAACTTTTTACTTTCTTTGATCCATTAGTTATTATTAGTAGTAATTTTATTTTACTTTTCCGCTAGCCTATAGTTATTGTACTTGATCAATCAAGTGAAATTTTATTTAAACCCAACTTCGAGTTAAATCTAAGTACATAAACCCTTTGACTTAACCAGGCAAATATATGTCAACTTCGACAGCCAAGTTTACAAAAACAAACAACGAACTCGTGTTTTCTATAGATAAGTATTTTATTTTATTTTTAATTAAAATAACATATACAAAATTTATAAGAGACCAGGTGTAATTAACCGGTCCTCCCCTAAAATGGCTAGCTTTCATACTAGGTTTACAGTACCAACATTATACAAAGAATCTTTCCATTTTATTGCCGATGTGGGATATTTTGGATGGTTACAATCTCTGCCCGTTAAATTCTAAACATGGTTATCAGACTGGCGTCACATAAAAACAATTTCAGTTCTTGCTAACCGCATCTAACGATTCCTGCTTGCTGTCAATAGCATAGGAAGAGGAAAATATTGAGGCATATCATAGATTTTTCATTTTTAAGAACCCAAGTTCCACGGTTTGAAATTGAAATTAGAGCAAAATTAGTTTAAGATTTGAGTTAATGGTTCCAATTTCAATTCTAAAGCTTCAAATCAAAGCTCTCAAATAAAACACGGCCAACAATATCTTCACATTAATAACACGGTTGTGGTCATGGATCAATCTGATACCATATATAACTATCCGGTTTCTCCTCTAAAATGGCTATGAAGGACCTTCCCATTACACTATCGATATAGGATATTTTTGGTCATTAAAAACATCACTCGAGTTGCCAAATTGGCTATCTCAAGTTAAAATTTAGGTTCACACATCCACACACACACACACACACACATATATATATATCAAAGATCTTCCTTATTACACAATCGATATGAGATATTTTGACTCGTTACAAAAGAAGCATGTATTATCTTAAGGGATAAATTACTCAAAACACCTTGTGGTTTGTATGGATTGCAGATCAACCCCTTCAACTATTTTACCCGACAAAATACTCCTTCAACTATTGAACCAAAAATTTGTTGTAGCCATGTTATGGGGTAATGAGCAAAAATTACTCCTAAAGTTTAAAGTAAATCTCTCGCTTGTCCTTAAAGTTTTATTTTTTGCTGAAGCATCCTTAAAGTTTCAAATTTCAGTTGAACTATCATTGATGTTTATAATTTCGGTTCAAGCATTCAAAAATGCCACTTAAAAGAGTAGCTCGTGACAATCAGGCACATTTTCTATGCATCTTTTTAACTGGACAACTAGTTTGGACAAGTGAGGGAAAATTAGAAACTTTAAGGATACTTTAACTGAAAATTGAAATTTATGGATTAGCGTGGAATTCATGTCAAATTTTAGGGGTCTTTTTTACTAATTACCCCGTGTTATGTGAGAGCAAAAATATTCATAGCTCTAAAGTAAACCAAATTTGGCACATGCAAAATTAAAAAAATTCCATAAACAATATATAATATTTTGACAATCTTGAAGTCAGAAGCAAGCCCAGACAATTAGGGGCTTAGGCAGGAATGTCAAAGTGGACAATCTTTCAAATTTTAATAGATAAATTTATATTATATAAAATTATTATTTATTTGTCCCAAATTTAATTTAGAGTAAACAATTTAAATAGTTACTAAATTTTCTATCTAGTACTATGTTGGTCATCAAGCTTTAAAACGAAATAATTTAGCCATTTAAATTTAAAGTGAGTACCACTTTACTCTTTTTTTTTTTATTTTGACTGCTAAATTGAATGAAATGAAACTGATGGTGCAAATTATTAATTCAATTTACCCCGCCAACCTCTAGCTGACATGTGGCCGTCCACATCAGCTATCAGGCCAACTTCAGTACGAGGAGCTGGGAGGAACCCTGTTAGGACTTTGTAAAAAGGATAGAGCTCCTCAAGAACTGGGTACCCCCTTAAAGGTCGATTGCGTATGATAAATCGCGAGGCCTGAGCTCCAGAGCTCTTTTGTCGAGCTCCGGAGCCCCCCTCTCTCTAACCCAACCACTCTGCCATAGTGGTTAATGGAAGCTTGGGCGACTGCCACTTGCTCTGCAGAGTGCGCAGAACTCCCCTCACCTTCATTAAATGCACACCAACTGCATTTAATGAAACATAATTCATGGAGAAGCAAGGTCAGGGTTGGTACTGATCGAAGCATGGCCCCGAACCTGTTCTATGAGCTCTGGCCACATGTCTCCTTTAGTCATATATATAAAAGAAGCATTTACTTCTCCCAACAATCAAGTTCCAATTAAGAAAGCAAGAGACAGGCATAAGAGCTCCATAGCCTACTTCAAGACTCCTCTATTAGAGAGACTAAACCGTGGGTGGCCCAGTCTTCCTCTTATTATAATACTGAGAAAATAGAATTGCTAGAGTGACTTTCGTGAAATTGTAACACTTGTTGGTTTACTAACCCGTATATTCATACGAGGCCAACCTCTCTATAAATTCCTAATTCTCTTAAATTCAGCACCTTTACCATCCCAATTATTTGTTATAACCTTTTGACTGTGTCGTCTAAAATACTCCCCATTTTTAGCTCCAATAGTTTGGCGCCATCTGTGGGAAAGGCACTTTCTTCAAAGTCACGCACCTCCCCGAAAGCTACAAAAGCACCTAAAAAATTATTATGTCTTCCAAACAAACTCAACCAGACCCTATACTAGCCCTTCAAGTCCGAATTGATAGACTCCTGGCCCAAAGAGAGAGTCCTAGAGTCATCTCGAGGAGCAAGTCATTTTTGGCCTCCACATCTGCTAGTGTTAGCCCAATCCCTCCACGAGTCCCAGTCAGAGAAAGATTTGGAGATCGTGGCAAAGGATCTGAGGCAAACCGTAGCAAAACTTGTGAGCTCGAATCCCACCACTCTGGTTCTGATTGGGAGACCTTATACGAAGAAGTCTCGGCCTCACTCCCCCCTCAACCAGCAAGACACCCATGGATTAACGTAGTTCGTGAAAAGCGCTCAGATGAAACTTCGCGACATCGAAGTCCAAGCGTAGGTCTACCCCTTCCCACCGACTCGAATACCAGGACGAGAGGTGGATGTCAGACCTTGGGGTCCATGTTTGACAGGATCTCCCACAAAGAGTCATTCGAAGAGGTTGAGAAGAGATTGATGTCAAAAATGGAGGCCAGCCCAAATGGTAAAAATAATGAAGACTGTGGGTCATCTGGAGGGGAGCTCGTCAGAAGGTCTAGTTAGGAACTCTAAATCTCCGTTTGCGGATCACATTCATAATTGCCTAGTCCTCAAGAAGTTTAGACTCTCAGCACTAGAATCCTATGATGGAACCATAAACCTCGTGGATCACTGGCAATAGTAAGGAAACATGGTGGGACTCCAGAATGTCGTAGATGGCGTGATATGTAGAGCCTTTGTTACCCCTCTTAAAGGAGCTGCCCGAATGTGGTATAATAGCCTGCCCCCCGAGGTCAATCCCAAGCTCGCAAGAGCTCAATACCAAGTTTATTTCACATTTTATGGGAACCAAGCAGCAGTCCAAAACCTTTACTCACCTCTTTATTATAAAGAAAGGGCATATATAGATCCTAAAAGAATATGCTCGCCATTTTTACCAAGAAAGACTCATGGTCACCGATCTAAATAAAGGTATGGCTGTAGCGGCCTTATGGAGGGGGTAACCTCCTCATACTGCCTTATGACCCTGGCAAGGATGGCCCCCAAGCCATGTCCGAGCTCTTAGATAAGGTCAATTAGCAGATCAGAGTGGAAGAAACCCTGCAAGGAAGGAACTTGTCAAGTCTGTCAACCTTTTTGTCTTCCTACAAGCGCCAAAAGGGGCAGAACCCACCCCGTGGTTAAGAGAGGGAGGACAAGAAGGGTAAGAAAGAAGAAGTTAGGCTCAAACCGAAAGATGGCAAGGCATGTCGGTAATTTACTCCTTTGATAGCCCTTTTAGGTGAGGTTTGAGCTCAATTAGATCTAAAGCAGATCCCAAAGGCTCGGAAGATGAAGACATCTGAAAAAAAATAGGACATGACCAAGTATTGCCAGTACCATAAGGACCACGACCATGAAACCGGTGAGTGCTGGAAGCTGAAGGAAAAAATTGAGAAGCTCATTCAGATAGGGAAACTCAGGCAATACATAGAAAGAAATAAGGGGGCTCCCCCAAAAGCCAAAAGAAAGGCACCTAAAAATGAAATCTTCATGATTGAAGGGGGCTGGGAACAATAATAGGTCTAGGAAGGCCTATATCAGACAAGACAAGTCCTCGAGATCGGAGGTAGAATGCCTTAGCTTCAGACCTAACAAAATGGTGAAGTATGATATGAAGGAGCTCATATTCACAGACAAAGATATTAACATTGTATAATTCCCTCATGACGACCCTCTGGTAGTAATAGCGATGGTAGGCAATTGCAATGTCCACATAATCCTCATTGACACAGGGGCCACTACCAGCCTCATGTATTACAGCGCTTTTAAGGCCATGGGCCTCACCATGGAGCACCGAACCCTTTCTTCGGGCACCCTAGTTGGTTTTTCAAAAGAAAAGACTAAGTCTCTGGGAACCATTAAGTTCACTATAACCTTAGGAACAGTTTCAAAGTAGATCATCATAGTCGCCGAATTCTTGATACTAGATAGAGCTCCCCATTATAACGCCATCCTTAGCAGGGGAACACTTAATGAGATCAGGGCTGCCATTTCGACTTGTAACCTAACCATGAGATTCCCTACCCCCATAGAGTCGGTGAGGTAAGAGGAAATCAAGTCGAAGCTCGTAGCTGCTAGTTCAGGACGCTAAAAAAAGTCAGATCTACAGACATCACAGTTGTTGAGGTCGAAGTCACTACTGAGAAAGAATTGATGGGAACATGAGAGCCTAGCGACATAAAGAAATGGGAGATCGACACCTTAGACCCCAGGGATGAAGAGAAAGATCTCCGTGGTGAACCAGTGGAAGACTTGGAAGATTTGGTTCTGAACCCCTCAGAGCCTAACAGAATCCTGAAAATCAGTGATCAAATTTGCGCAGGGGTCGGAGAAGAACTTTGTCAATGATTATGGGCTAACGCTGATATCTTTGCTTGGTCCCACGATGACATGAAGGGGTTAAACCCAAAGGTCTTGGTGCACAGGCTCAACACCGACCCCACTTTCAAACCCATGAGGCAAAAGAAAAGAAATTTTACTACAGAAAAGAATTTGGCCGTCAAAGAAAAGCTCCAGAAGCTCCTACGAGCTGGTTTCATATGGGAGGTCCACTAACCAAAGTGGCTCTCTGACATAGTGCTCTTGAAGAAGCATAGTCGGAAGTGGAAAATGTACATGGGCTTCAAAGACCTCATTAAGGCCTGCCCGAAAGACAGTTTTTTACTCCCAAAGATTGACCAGCTTATAGACACAACTGCGGGCAACGAAATACTGAGTTTCATGGATGCATACTCCGGCTATAATCAAGTCAGAATGGCTTCAGAAGATGAAGATAATACCTCATTTATAACGAATGAAAGTACATACTGCTACAAAGCTATGCCATTCGGCCTATGAAACGTGAGACCTACCTACCAAAAGGTGATGGGCGTGTTGTTCAAAGACCAAATAGGCAGAAATATGGAGGTTTATGTTGATGACATGTTGGTTAAAATCCTTAAAGGCTCGAACCATGTGGCTGACCTCAACGAAGCATTTTCCATTCTCAGACAGAACCACATGTCCTTCAACCAAGCTAAGTGTGCTTTTGGAGTTAAAGGAGGGAAATTCTTGGCCTTTATGGTCACTCAAAGGGGAATTAAAGCCAATCTAGATAAAATACAAGCCTTTATTGGCATGAGATCTGTAGTAACCCGTACTTTAAATTATTTTAAATTGAATTATATTAGCTTATTTATACTCATGTGAGTGATCATTTGATGATTAGGATGGTCCGAATCGATTTCAGTTGGTAAATAAAAAGTTTTGGTTCTTCGCGATTCGTTAATTTTAGCTATCTTTGAACTATCGTAATTTCTTTGTTATTTATTCGACTAAAATTTCGTTCACGTATGTATCTAGTATTTGTACTATTCTACAACTTTTTATTTTGTCCGAAAGCTAATTCACACTCCACATTGGTCAAAACAGCATGCAAAATAGGCCAGTTAGTAAATTATGGTCATTCGGCAGTGCTTTGGCAAAGCACTATCTTCGGTAAATTTTTGAGAAATATTTGTTCAAAATTTGGGAAAACTTCCTCTTAGGAAGTTGTAGATTTTTGAATTACCTTTTTGTGGATATAAAGATCGTCTCAATCGGAGTTTCGAGCAAGAAGTTATGGCCAAAACAAGTTGGAAAAAAGTCTACTCTCGGACCTGTATTGAGTTTTTGGAATACTAGTCTGGCGTCTGCATTTTGGGAGAAAATTAGACTGCAGATTGGTATGCAATTTTTTTCATAATGATCCAGCGTGCAAAATTTTAGGAAAATTTAGGTTGCGGACCAGTACCCTATTTTGGTATACCAATCCAGCACCTGCAACAGTCCACCGATTTAAGTGCTTTTTGTCCATTTTTTCATCTATTTTGGGCCACATTCTTCCACACACTTCAAAAGTGCTCTAGAGAGAGACAATGAAAACTATCATCGCTTATTTTCACTCCCGATCAAAGGATTAAACATCAAAATCATCCGAATCACTTCCTAGCTTACTAGCCATCATCTTCTTCCTTGGGAATCCTTTGGGAAGGACTTGGATCATCAAGTTTCTTTTTTCGCTCATAACTCGAGGTAGGAGTTCTTTGTCTTTCAAAACATGATAATACGATTTTATTTCCCAAGAATCGTTATGTTTGGTCATTATTTGCTTGAAAACTTGACTATATAAATGTTTATGCTATTTTTATGATTTATAAAGCTGTGCTAGTATGATCTGGTGTAAGATATGCCATATACACTTGCTCAAAAGTCTTATTTAATGGATATGTGGTATCCCTTGACGGTGTACTTATTGTTGGTAGATAAAATGAAATTATTGATGGTTTATACATACCAAAGGATATGGTATGAGATTTGTGGGAGCGGATATGGCATAAATTGCTTGGTATTTATGAAATAGCATGCCTTGCATATCATATTTATTATCATTGTGTCAACCAATCGCTTGGAGACTCGTGGCATGTGTAATATTTTTATGGCTCGACATATGAGGCATATATTTCATATTGGTGATGATGCTAATGAAAGCTCGTATGATCATGATATTATTTTGGATATGATGTGGTCCTGGTATGGATCTGGATATGATTCGGCTGTGGCCCTTCGATTGTGAAGGGGTTTTGTATTGGTTGGTGCCTACCGGGATGAAAAATAAGTGGGGCCCGGTGCCCTTGGGTTGAAAACCCCTAAACCTCTGAAGGGTAGCAATGCGTTGGCTGTCTAGAGCCAGCGGTGTGTAGCCTAAAATTCTAGACAATGGTAAGGCACTGATGTTTCTGTTGTTATGATTCTATTGGTGGACTTGATGTCTAAATCGATTAACATTTCACTATGATTTCTGAGGCTGTTGGGTCAGATATTATGTGAAGCCAATTGGCCAATCTATAAGCACTATCGAATTTTTCTCTTGGGCGGTCAGGTCCTTGTTATACTTTGGTCTGTGATTGATGTATCTTGGCTATGTGGCTCTATGGTTAACACAAGGGAGGTAACCTGCATTAGCATATGCATGCATTATTTATTGAATACGTGGTTCTAGATGAAAAATGTATTTAATACTTGTTACTTATGTTATTGTTACCCCTACTGAGCATGTAGCTCACCTCGTTTTCTAAAACTATTACAGGTACTCACGAGTCACAGGGGGACAAAGAGACGACGGGTTCAAGGATAAAGTAGAAGCCTCTGATACTATGATTCATTTTTCTAATAGTTATGCTTGTCCGGGAAGCCACGGCTAGCCCGATGACTGTTTATATTTTCATTGTTCATATATGGCATTCCCTGTATATCTATGATACATGTTTATCAGTTATAGTATCATTTTTACACCCAATGCTTGTCGTTGCTTGGTATACATTTTAATTTATATGCTTCTTGTACACATGTCTTAGTCCCACTAAGATGGGTTAGTGACACTTCAAGTCTTAATTATGGGTGTTATCCTGTATATTAAGGCGGAGGTGTTACAAGATCTCCATCCAAGCCGAAAGAAGTCTAAAGTCTGGCAGGAAGAGTTATAGCTCTCAACAGGTTCATCTTTAGAGCAACTGACAAGTGCTATCGTTTCTTTAAAACTTTGAAGAAGGCCTTCGAGTGGACCGAAGAGTGCGAGCTGGCTTTCCAGGAGAACAAACAATACCTCAGAGCTCCTGCCCTCCTTAGCTCACCAAAGAGGGAGGAAGTTCTAAGTTTATACTTGGCAGTATCACGAACAGCAGTTAGTTCAGCACTAATAAAGAATGATGAAGAAGCTCAGCTACCAATGTACTACATGAGCAGAGCTCTGTATACTACCGAATTAAACTACCCAAGGCCAGAAAAGTTGACATATGCCCTGCTCGTCACATCTCGAAAGCTGAGACCCTACTTTCAGGCCCACACCTTAGATGTGCTCACAGATCAGTTGCTACGAATAATTCTTGAAAAGCCAGAGCAATCAGGTCATCTGGCCATATTGGCTGTTGAGCTCGGACAATTTATGATTAACTATTGACCTCGAAACCTCAATTAAGGGCCAGGCGGTGGCAGACTTCATTGCTGAGTTCACCTATACAGAGGAATAGATTGGCGAGCCGCCAGAGCTACTGCCGCTCCCAAACCCAAACACTTCGACCCCTACCACCTCGAAGAACCTGTTGTTAGAGATACACATATAGGCACACTGATGGAGCTTCCAATTTGCAAGGTTCTAGAGCCGTTTTGGTGATGATAACTCCTGAGGCCAACACCCTGGAGATAGCACTAAAATTCTCATTCCAGTCCTCCAATAATGAGGTGAGTATGAGGCCATAATTTAGGGTTTGAGAATAGCTGACAATCTAGGAGTAAAGTAGATGGTGGTCTATAATGACTCCGTGGCAGTAGTTGGCCAGATACTTGGTCACAATGTGGCAAAGGCAGATCGCAAGGCTACCTACTTGACAAAAGCTATAGCGGCAACTCATAGATACTCTAACTTAATCTTAATCAAGGTCCCACGAGCTCATAATAACAAGGCAGATCACCTGGCCAAGCTTGCCATGACTTCAGACGTACTAAGTGGGATTCACGTTTAATATCTTGAAAGAAAATCCATAGAAGAACCCTTGGAATTAGACACGGCTCTGGTATAGATTTGTAAATGCTGAATTAATCCAATTTTGAACTATCTCACTAATGAAATTCTCCTTGAAGATGGGAATATGGCCAAAAGGATAAAATACATGTCCAACAGATATGTAGTCATCGAAGCAACACTATACAAGAGGGGGTACGTGATGTGATCCAGCCTAACCCTCCATTCAATCCAATCCAGGAGTATTATGAATTCTTAAATGAAGGCTTAAATACACATAGATTCAAGGATAGAGCATGGAAGTTCAAGATAAAGAAAGCCGGAGTGGGAAAAATTGAAGAATTCAAAATTATATTATTTTATGTTTTAAAATTAGTATCTTGTCATGTACTTGATGATGTCATTGCTTACATCATGCATCGATGATGTCATCGCTTACGTAAGTCTTTAGTGATGTCATTGGTTATGTCACTTGTAGTATGATGTCATTGGTTGTCACTTGTAGTATGATGTCATCGCTTATGTCACTTGAATGATGTCATCGCTTATGTCACTTGTAGTATGATGTCATCGCTTATGTCACTTGTAGTATGATGTCATCACTTACATAAGTCTTTAGTGATGTCATTGCTTATGTCATTTGTAGTAGGTGAGAATAAATGTGAGCCCTTAGATCATAGTTGGTGGGATTGAATGTAGACCATTGGATGTGTTTTGTAACAACTATAAATACCTCCCCATCCCATTCCATTTGGGGATCAAGTGTGAGTTTTCATTAATAAAATTTGAGAGTTTTTAATTCTCTTGGTTCTTAAAGAACTATCGAACTTATCGGAATTTTCCGTGGCGTTCACATCCGACTTATTAATCGGCACTTCCATATCCGATTGTGGCATCTTCAATTTACCAAGGTTCGCATCTCTTTATAGGTGTCGGGTCGCGGTTTCTCAATCCATAATTATTCCTTATACCAAGGTTCTTGCTTCGATATAAGCAAAGGGTCAAGGTTTTCCATCCATTCTGATTATAGAAACGATCTTAGGACCGTCTTCGCTACGGGTTTCATCACGTTGTTGGCGTGGTTCGTATCAGTTGGTATCAGAGCTCAGGTTCTATTTTCAGAATTCCTATCCATTTAGTTATTCATATCAATTTCTATTACTTATTATTCGTTCCAATTTCAAGCCTTATTCATAGCCTAAAAAAAATTTGTTCATATTTTTTCTTTCTAAATTTCGTTGAGCTGCGAAAATCAATTGTCTTCATCACTGAAGCGACTTCTGATCGCCCTAATTTTCGCGTATCATGGTAACTTTGTGTTCCGAACAACATATTCAAAATTCAGGATAATCCAACGGTTCGATCGAAAGTTACAGCTGATTCCCGATTGGGTCAAAAACAAAAATTCGTGAATTGTAATTTGCTTCTTTATTTGTCTATTAGGAATTTGCTTCAATTCATCCATAAAACCTCTTCATGTTATCAAGTTAGTTTATCCATCCCAAAAATTGTTGTGGTAATTTTCTCGTGCTTTCGAAAACTTTATTGTTCTTGTTCCTTGCATTTTTGTTTAAAATCTAAATTTTTCTTGGTATTTTCTTTGTGAATTGTTGGTGGAATTTTGATAAGTTTGGTAAGAACCAATTGAGAATTAATACTCGTAAAAAAAAAAGGTTTGTGATTTGCAATTTATAGTTATGGATGATTCAAAATTGTTTACCGGAGCTTTCATAAGTGAGATGAGAAAGGTGTTTACAGAGGTATTTGATCCAGTTCATGAGCAGTTGGACAAAATTTGTAAAAGTCTAGATCAAGTAGAGAAGACACAAGTCAAGATATCACATAATGATACTAATGGGAGGAGAAATCAGTTTAGAAAATATAGGGTTGAAGATGATTGGGATCCGGGAATTGCTAATAGGAGACATGGCGGTCGGCTTAAAGAAGGTAGAGTTCAGGATCACAACAATAGGTGTAGTATCAAAAAGAATGCATCTTTGAATAATCCCGAAGATTGGCATAAATTGGAGAAGATGATGGAGGCTTATCTTGAATTCAACATGATGGGTTGCGTAGAGTCAAATCCGATTGCATCCTCTTGCGAATCAAATCAATGTAACGAGGCTAGTAAGGATCAACAAAGTTGTAGAGAGGCTAGTGAGGAAAAGAAAGAGGGTGAGAGAAAAGAAAAAAAGTTGACTGAGAATTTGAAAGAGATTGAGGTAAAAAAGAAAGAAAAAGAAAATTTAGTAGTCTCCATTGAGGGTGATTTTGAGGGAAGACAAAAGATTGGTTGTGCAAAAGATAGTGAATTAGAGAAAATATTTTTAAATACTAACAATCTTAACCCATATATGGATATTTCTATTTTGTCTTCATTGCAGGAAATTGTTGACCAAAGCCAAGAGAAAGTGGAGTTGGAACACGGCAAGCAAGTTCTAAGACAAGATTTTGGTGAGTTTTCTAACATGAAGATGGCAGTTGATGAAGTGGACCACGTAGACTTCATTAGAGTGGATAAGTACGATTTTCATCCGAGTCTTCAGTTAGGAAGTCTCTTCAATGAATTCCGGAGGATCGAGTTGAAGTATCGTCTCAAGTTTCAAGAATTCTGTTTCTCAAAAAAGGCAAAGCAACAACCTAGTAGATGTGAGTTGAATCAAACAATGCTTAGCCAAGATTCGAGGACGAATCTTCTTGAAGAGGAGGGGTATGATGTGATCCAGCCTAACCCTCCATTCAATCCAATCCAGGAGTATTATGAATTCTTAAATGAAGGCTTAAATACACATAGATTCAAGGATAGAGCATGGAAGTTCAAGATAAAGAAAGCCGGAGTGGGAAAAATTGAAGAATTTAAAATTATATTATTTTATGTTTTAAAATTAGTATCTTGTCATGTACTTGATGATGTCACTGCTTACATCATGCATCGATGATGTCATCGCTTACATAAGTCTTTAGTGATTTCATTGGTTATGTCACTTGTAGTATGATGTCATTGCTTATGTCACTTGTAGTATGATGTCATCGCTTATGTCACTTGTAGTATGATGTCATCGCTTATGTCACTTGTAGTATGATGTCATCCCTTATGTCACTTGTAGTATGATGTCATCACTTACATAAGTCTTTAGTGATGTCATTGCTTATGTCATTTGTAGTAGGTGAGAATAAATGTGAGCCCTTAGATCATAGTTGGTGGGATTGAATATAGACCATTGGATGTGTTTTGTAACAACTATAAATACCTCCCCATCCCATTCCATTTGGGGATCAAGTGTGAGTTTTCATTAATAAAATTTGAGAGTTTTTAATTCTCTTGGTTCTTAAAGAACTATCGAACTTATCGGAATTTTCCGTGGCGTTCACATCCGACTTATCAATCGGCTCTTCCATATCCGATTGTGGCGTCTTCAATATACCAAGGTTCGCATCTCTTTATAGGTTTTGGGTCGCGGTTTCTCCATCCATAATTATTCCTTATACCAAGGTTCTTGCTTCGATATAAGCAAAGGGTCAAGGTTGTCCATCCATTCTGATTATAGAAACAATCTTAGGACCGTCTTCGCTACGGGTTCTGTCACGTTATTGGCGTGGTTCGTATCAGTACGTCCTCCCTTTTTTGCTCTGCCTACACCGGCACCAAGCCCAAGCAACCCTACTAGAAATTCATGAGGGTCTATGTGGAAGGCATCCAGCATCCCGCTCACTAGCACTCAAAGTTAGCATACTAGGTTATTTTTGTCCCACTATCCTACAAGACGCAAAGGATCTGGTAAAGAAATGTAATAAGTGCCAGTGATTCGCCAAGGTCAAGCGGCTCTTAGCAGAGTTCATGACCCCCATCAGCTACCCTTGGCCTTTCTCTCAATAGGGCATGGACATAGTGGGGCATTTTTCTCTGGGCAAAGGGCAAACCAAGTTTGTAATTATGGCCATCGATTACTTCACTAAATGGGCTGAGGCCGGAGCACTGACGACGATCACTACCATGAAAATTTAGAATTTCGTGTAGAGGAGTATCATTTGTCATTTTGGCCTCCTAAAAGTGCTAATCACTGATAATGGAAAGTAGTTTGACTGCGACCTCTTTAGAGACTTTTGTGATGGACATGGAATCGAAAACCATTACAGCTCACGTATCCACCCTCAGGCCAATGGCCAAGCAGACATCACCAATAGAATCTTACTGAGCTCGTTGAAGAAAAGACCCGATGATGCTAAGGAAAACTGATATAAAAAGCTCCCCTTCGTACTATGTGCTTATAGAACCACCATCGGAGGTCCAATGAGCGAAACCCCTTTCTCCCTGACCTATAGAGCTGAAGCGGTCATCCTAGTGGAAATAGGAGTCCTAACTTACAGAATCAACTATCATGACCCAGCTCGTAATGATAAATACCTGCTAACTAACCTAGATCTCTCGAAGAAAAAAGAGAGAAATCTCAAATTAAAGAAGAGGTTTATAAAAGAAGCATGGTCAAAAGTTACAACAAAATGGTCAAACATCATGGCCTGAATGTTGGCGATTTTGTACTCCGAAAAGTCACCTTGACAATAAAAATTTTTGAACATGGCAAGCTTGCTGCCAAATGGGAGGGCCCCTCTGTGGTCACTCAAGTCAGTAGACCAGGCACTTATTATTTAAGGACTGTGGACGACGTGGAGCTCATAAGACCATGGAACATAGAACATCTCAAGAGATACTATCCTAAAGCTAGAACAGCTTGTACTTTTTGTAATAATTGCATCCAAAGGAATGTATATGGAATGTTCTGTTTAGTGCTTCATTATTTATAACCCGCACTCTATAAAAACCTCTCACAAAGAGGTCAATTTAGTAAGTACTCCGCTTGCAAGAAGCACACTTGCACTGTGTAAAAACCTCTCACATAGAGGTTAGCTTGGTAATCATTCAGTTGTCCAACTGAAGAGGCCTGATAACAAATGAGAAAATTTGTCAAAATTTGCCTAAGTCAGAAGGGGGGCATGATTCTACTCAAGCCTTAGCCAAAAAGAACAAATTTTCCTTTTCCACAAGGACCTCAAAAAGATTATTATCACCATACAGGTCATTCAGCTCTTATGAATTTCTTATAAGAACCCCTTGAGGCACGTCATTTGTATCCTGCTTAATTTTATTTGGCTTTCTCTACGTTTTGGGGGCATTAGAGTATCAAAAAAACCCATTGCTACATCTTACAGGACAATTTAGATGAAAGTGAAAATAAGAATTAATGTAAAGTAAAGCAAGCAAAAGCCAATTCAAGGCAGAAATAATTCTTTTCATTAATATGAAGGATAGTTCCATGGGCCCTAGATTTTTGTACAAAAGGAAGAGACCTATCAAAACTACTCTTTAGCTCCATCATCATCTCGCGAAGGGGAAGCCTCACCAGTCTCCCACTTGGTCAGCACATCTGGCTCCTCAGCTCAAATCAACTGCATTATAGCAAGGGCATCGGACCTTTTTTTAGCAATCCTGGCCTCCAGCTCAAGAGTCACATCGATTTCTGAGGGAGCTTCCAGCTCGTCGTGCTCCTCAGGCCTTTGCAGAGCTAACTTCGTACACTTATAGAAACCAGATATGAAGGAGATGAAAATCCTTAATAAAGGGCCCTCGAAGCTGTAGAAATCTTCAATGGCCTGGACTGTTACTGGAGGAAGGGACTCCTTTAGCTCTTTTAACTCATTCTCTAGGTCAAAGAATCGAGCACAGTTGCTGCTCAGAGCTATCTCAACTTCTTCCCACTTTTTGCGCTCCAGCTTTGCAAACCTCTAGGCTATCTCAAGCATATACCCAGTGGCTTGGAGGTCTCTCATGGCATTGATCAGCTTGGATTTGAAGCTGAAAGCCTCCTGCTTCATAGCCTCGTACTCTTGCCCCAGCATTTTGTGTGTAGACTCCAGTCGGGTGAACATAGCATTGAAGTTGTCCACCTTGCCTTTTAGGCTTTCAGTCTCTGACAAGGCGTTGTTCAGCTGCCCCAGCATGAACTTCTTATCATTTTTAGCTCTTTTGAGGTCTCTCCTGGTGATGTAGAGCTCGTTATGGGTTTTGGTGAGCTCTTCCTGAAGAGTTGTATGGCCAACTATGCTCGAGCCCTCTTCAGCCAGTTGGAGGGATGAGAAAAAGAGATTCATAGCCTGAAAAGAAGTGAGAAAAGCTAAATTATAATCAAAGAACTTCAAGAAAAGAGCCTAAAATGAAGTTACAAATACCTTACTCATGTGATGGCTAAACGAGCTAGCCTATGAGCTCGTTCCCCGTTCCCTTGCTTGCTCTAGCACACTTTGCTATAGGGGAGGGAGTGAATAGCCTTACATGAAGAAGGCAGAGCTACCTTGGATGCTAGGAACAAGCGTGCCCTCATCAGTTTGCCTAGGTTTGAAAGTCTGCTCGGGAGCATCCTTGGCTCCAGTTATTACTACCTCATCTTCCTCTACCCCAAGCTCCTCAACACCTGCAGAACTTTTATCAATAGGACTGGGGGCTCTGCCTTCTAAAGCCCCTTTTCTCTCAAAGGCCGTCATTTCAGTGCTAAGGATATGGAGGTCCTCCAATGGGACATTCATGAGCTCCACCCAACTCTGCATATTCTGTAGTGGAGGGCTGATAGACCTGGCATTGACCATTTGGGTTGGCTGGGAGAACTTGGGCAATTTTGAAATGGCTGCTTAACTCTATCAGGTCCTTTAAACCTCTTCGATGGGGGCAAACACCTGGCCAACACTATCCTTTTCTTGGTCGTCTTCTCGGTGTTCACCTTGAAAACCAGGACTAAAAAAAAGAAATAAGGTCAGAGTTAACAAGAAGCAAAGGCAGTAATCGGAGTTATATAGAGAAAGAAAGAGAAAAACATATTGAAGACTCACTCTTCTTGGGCACTATGGGAACCTATTGAAGGGGGCACAGTTAAGACCCTATCCCCACAGGAGACAGGCTGGACTTCACCTTGACTGTCCTCTTGTGGAACCCCAATTCTAGGAACCTCGTTGCCATTTCCCTTCTAAGTGGTTTTTGAGGCATGGAACCCTGGGTCGTTTCGTTCAGAGTGTAAGAGCACGTCTAGGGCAGGAAGGTCCTCCACGATAAGGACAATGGATGTTGGTGGGCCTGGGGCCTAGTCCATACCTTCGCAGTATTCTGGGAGCTATAATGTCGGCATAGTGTTTAAGAAAGAAGTCATTTGCATCTTCCATCCAAGATGTCTTCACCAAAACGGGCTTCTTCTCTTTAACTGCAAAATGTAAAACGAAGAAAAGATATCAGAGACTTTAAATAGTTTAATATATATAATAATAAAGGGTCATTCAGCGCTGAAGAAGGACTTACTAATGGATTCTGGCTCTGAAAGCCAGCGTTTGAGGTCGTGGATACTGGGACACCTCGAGTCGTGCTCCCAGTCCTCCCCTGAGACATAGAAAAACCTTTTCTTCCTATTCAAAATGCTATCAGGAAGTCCATGGATGATTTTTGAGGCCCCAGATCTTGTGGGGCAATTAAAGAAACCCTTATTCTTCCCTCCTCTATCTTTGGGCTGGAAGAAGGACATGAATTCCTCGAAGGATAATTTTTGACTTCTAGTGGAAATGGCTCTAAAGATCAGCAGTGAACCTATCAAACAAAACCACATGTTAGGGCTAACTTGGGCAGGAGCAAGGTCCATAGTTACCAATAACTCCCTCACATGGTCCTCGATCGAGAACCTCTGCTCGTGTTCGAAAGTGACCTCGTAGAAGCAGACCTCCCCTGGTCTATTAAGACTTTGTCCCTCAACAACTGGGTACCCGCTCAAAGGTCACTTACGTTCGAAAAATCGCGAGGCCCGGGCTCCAGAGCATTTTTTACGAGCTCCGGAGCCCTCTCGCTCTCTTTCTCGCCCAACTATTCTGCCAGAGTGGTTAGTGGAAGCATGGACGACTGTCACCTACTCTGCAGAGCGCGCAGAACTCTCCTCACCTTTATTAAATGCACACCAACTTCATTTAATGCACCGAAATTCATGGAGAAGCAATGTCAGGGTTGGTAATGATCGAACATGGCCCTAGACCTGCTCTCGGAGCTCTGGCCACACGTCTCCTCTAGTCATATATATATAAAAGAAACATTTACTTCTCCTAACAACCAAGTTCCAATTAAGATAAATCAGAGAGACAAGATGATAAAGACACATTATCGCAAGAGCAAGAGACAGGCACAAGAGCTCCGTAGCCTATTTTAGGGCTCATCTATTTAAGAGACTAAATTGTGGGTGGCCCAGTCTTCCTCTTATTGTAATACTGAGAGAATAGAATATCCAGAGAGACTTTCATGAAAATGTAACACTTGTTGGTTTACTATCAATACAAGGAAAACCAAGCTCCTAGCTCTATTCTACAGGGGAGGACTAACCCGTGTCATCATAAGAAGCCAACCTCCTCTATAAATCCTTGACTATCTTAAATTCAGCACATTTACCATTCCAATCATTTATTATAATCTTTTGACTGGGTGGTCTAAAATACTCCCGATTTTTAGCACCAACAGAAACTATGTGCAAGACACACAACCTCATTTATGTGTATTTTAATAATTTTATTTATAAAATAGTCCAAGTCATACTGTTTGTTGAAAATATTGCTATGTTTTATATACTATGTGTGTTTTATTTTAACAAGAATTATTGAAGAGAAATATCATTTTGTTGCAATATGAACAAAATGACCTTATACGAAGTTATGTGCCACGGAAATGCATAAAATTTAACAGTCAAAGTGGATAGAATGGTTAAAGTGGTACTCAGTCCAAAGTTGGTTGACTAAAGTAGTTCGTTTTGAAATTTGATCGCCAAAGTGGTTACTTGATCGAAAATTTAGTGGCTATTTAAATTGTTTACTTGCTTCCGTCTGGATAAGCATTGGAGTAGGGAGGATGAATGCTGGGGCATAAGGGAGCATTAATAGAGTGGGGAAGATGAATTCTTGTAATATGCAAATTTCTTTGAGTATGGAGTTAAGAAGTATGGTACCTTTTATAATTTTTTATGTTCGAAACTGCTCAACAAAAATCATGTAAACGTTCCTCTATATATATAAATAAACCTCCTGATATCATAAAATACATACAAAATGTCACACTACATGATTTTAGAACACTAGCCTCCCTTTGATGTTAATATAGAAAATTATAAGAAAAATACATGATTTATGTAAAAAATTGAAAAATAAGTTGACACATGTGAGGAGATGCACTTCGTTTCATACTCATTTTAATGAGTGAATGACTTCCATTCTTTATAATTTTTTTATGAAAAGGAATTTTTTTGCTCAACCATCAAAGAAGATATTTTCATGGAAAAAGTACCAAAGTAAAAATTATCTTTCTACATGTTCAACTTATATTCCAACTTCCACAATAATCAATTGTTGTTATTTTATTTTTTCGTGTTGTTATCAATAAATCCTAAAATATCGCAAACAAAAAAGAATACTAATGGTCCATTTGATAACAACGTGAAAAAGAAAAAATAAAAAATGTTTATATTTATTAAAAAGTTGAAAAATAAATTACAAACGATGAAATGTGTTCTTACTTTCCATGAAAAAATTTCATATTACGTGATGTATATACTCAATATATTAACATAAGATTAATTTTTTTCCTCCTTCAGTGCACTTTTGGTTAACATATAGTTCACTCTCACAAGATCGCGACCCTTTGCGTGGCACGTATGGATCTCTTTCTTTTTTTCTTTTCATGACTACAATTCTCTACTTATATATATATATATATATGAAAATTTTCTAGTAATGATCAAGTTTAAAGATATGTACGGATTGATCTTTGTTGAGAGGGTAAAAATATAAGATTCACATTCAGATGTTACTTCTGAATCCAATCATGTATCAGAGTCTGAAGCAGAACTACCAATGGTCAGTTCTTTGGAAGAATGCCTATCCCTTGTTCCACAATTAGTATCGTATGCAAAAATTCTTCTCATAAAGAAAGCTTATGATAAACCTATACCCATGATTGCATTTTTTGATACCGGTTCAACCAGAACTTTCATGAACCCATCAAAGTTACCATCCTCTTATTAGCGAAAGTGTTCTATTGGATTTAGAGTCGCAAATGGTGAAATTCACATGGTTGATAAAATCAGCAAAACCATCCAACTCCAAATTTTCCTAAGAAAAATAATTCGTCACAAAGTATATGGTTCCTCAATTCCCCAAAAGGATATTCTTATTAGATTTGATATCATCAAACAAATTTCTCATTTGAATTTCGATGATGACGGCTTGCAATACAAAAAATACTTCCTATCTTGGATAAATCCTACAGAAGCCAACCATATCCAATCCCCAGTCATAGAATTTCCTTTGACCAATCATCCCACAATTGAATATCTCATTTCTCAGCTTATCCAAACCTCATGTGTTGAATCCCACACTGAATTTCTCCAAAACTATTTTAATCCTCTCTGGCAGAATCCCAAATACTTCGTTAAGCTTCCCTTGAAGCTCAATGAAGATGTCAATCCTACCAAAGCCTCCCACTATGGAATGAATCCAGAACACTTGGCACTTGCTATTGCAGAATTACGAGCTTTGTTACAGCAAAAACTCATAGAAGAAACCACTTCCCAATGGGCATGTGAAGCATTCTATGTGAACAAACATTCAGAGCAAGTTAGTGGAAAAATGAGATTTGTCATAAATTACCAACCCCTTAACCATTTCTTCCTCAGTGATAAGTTTCCACTTCCACAAAAACATTCATTGTTCAGCCAGCTATCCCATGCAAGAATCTTTTCTAAATTTGATCTTAAAGCAGGATTTTGGCAAATTGGAATTGAACCCAGTGAAAGGCACAAAACAGCATTTTGCATCCTAGGTTACCATTACCAATGGACAGTAATGCCCTTTGGCCTCAAAAATGCCCCCTCTGTTTTTCAAAGAACAATGACACAGTTTTTCCGACAGTTAATGACAAATGCTCTCATTTACGGCTGAAGTGAAATGTCTGGTATTATCAAAAATAGTAGACTATAAATAGGCCAACACCCCCAAGGGTTCAAGGACAGCAACTTGAGATTGAGAAATTATTGAGTTATATTTAATTTTCTAGTCTTTCGTGAAATATTTTCTGTCATAATCTTATTTCTGAAGAATTATCGAATATATTCTCGACACTCGACATGTCCCATCTCTGGAATCGAATTCTTGGAAATATCTGAAAAAAGAAAAGATCATTATCACCAGAGATCTCTCTGTCGTATTATATTTTCTTTCTTATTATTATTCTCGTCGGGAAGGTAAAGAAAACCTCTTCTAGTATTTAAATTAGATATATGTGTACTTATTTTACTTCCGTTGTTTTGTCCACATTTTATTTGAATAAACTTATTGTCAAGTTATAAGTAGTCTACTATTATCAAAACAAAAAGACCCTGATAAAACTATTTGCAAAACTAGAAGAGTAAGTACACTACCATCCGGATAAAATTCTGTTTTTAAACCCCGGATCGGTAAAACCTACTTAGGAATCAAAAACCCGGTATATCCTCTCTCTTTCATAGACTGTGATATGTCTGGTAGAACTCCCTTCAAGAGTTCTAATTCTATATTGAATTAGTCCCGACAAAAGATCCAAACTTTTCCGAAAGAAGTTAAAATCCGAGAAAGCTGTCATTATCTAAGAAATAATACGGAAAACTCTCTTTGAAATAAAACAACTTTTGTCATTTTTATTTACATCTCTCAAAACAAAACATTGGATCTCGGAACACAAAGGTTTTCATCCCTGTTCCCGTTTTTCTCGAAAATTAGGGTTTTCATTTGGAAAGTAGTAGACTGTCAGTAAAAGCATCCAATTTTTTCAATATAAAATAAACATATAAAGACCACTAGAGACCAAAAGGGCGGAATGGGTGCTTAACACCTTCCCAAACCGTAATATAGTTTTCGAACCCTATAAAATCCCGGTTTTGTAGACAAACGTGTAAAGAAAGGCTTATCTGTAGCCTCTTCCCTTACACCACTATTTTGTCCGTTTTCTCATAAAACGTACTGACGACTTTGAACAAACCCTTTTGCATCTAGAAATTACGAACACCCGATATTGAATTATCAACCACCCATAGAAGCAAATGGAACGACGGAATCCTTTCCGACTTTTCAGACGCCCAAGGACGGGAGCGAGACCTGGGGGTCGCATTTGCGGATTCTCACAGGCAGCTATCCTTTTTGAAGAAATCAATGGCAAAAGACAAGTATGTGGATACAAATCCAGCAAATTCAAGCCATCTGAAAGCCATTACTATTCCACCTTCAAAGAAATTTTAGCAATCGGACGAGGAATAGAAACGTTCCAATTCCATCTCATTGGTCATCATTTTATCATTGAAATGGATATGAAGTCATTCCCAGCAATGCTAAATTTCAAGCAGAAATAAATTCCAAATTGACATGCCAAAGAATTGGTATAATTTATTATGTTAATTTATAATTTGAAGAGCATATATTATTACTAATATTAGCATTTTTAATGGTTTCTCAGGTAGTAGAAAAGAATTGGAAAAGATTGAGAACATAGATAAATTAAAGCTTGTGAAGACATTTAAAAGCGTTAAATACTTTCAGAGGCATAAATTTTTACTCGGAATCCAAATAATGTGATTCTTGAGCCTAAATTGAAGAGAATTTTGAGAGCTACAATTTTTCAGTTCAGCATTTTGTCAAATTTAGTCATATCGGAGTCCAAAATTGCGACGCAAAATATAGCAACGTAAAAAGACAAAAATTGAAAGTATATTTAAATTAACGGGTCTAAGCTCACTCCATTGCAACCAGCACACTTAAAATGAAGTCCATTAATTATCTAAGTTTAGTCAAAGCCCATCTAAACTTCAAAAGCCCATCAGCCATCATTAAAAGCAATTATAAAAGGAATGCAACAGCAACAAATCAATAGCAGCCGTGCAGCAGGGGGCATCACAGTGCCGTGCCCTCTCTCTCTCCTTGATTTCTTTTGTTTTCTTTCTTTTGGTTTGAAGAATTAAAGATTGAAGATTTATATTTATTTTTTAATTTAATGTTAAGTAAGTTTTCTTTTAATTTTATTTTTATTATACTAGCGTAAATTTGTGCTAGAGTTAGGATGAGTATATTTAATTGATTTCCTTACACGTATTCATGCCAATTGACTCTACCAATTTAATACTTTAATATTAAATACAATTCTTCCTATTGGATGCTTATTTTAATTGACAACAAAATAAAGTTGGATTCTCATTATTTTTTGTTGGATTCACTTTATGATTTGTTAAGAGCGGATATAGGGTGTGTTTTGATTTTATATAGTGAGTGTTTTGATTTTATATATTAATTTGGCTGTGGAAGAATTACAATTAGATTTTATTAATTAATTGGACTTCATTAATTTTATTTTTCGCATCTAATAGAGTCGAGAGACCAAATTAGCGCGAGATAAGAGTAGAGCTTATGCGTATGAATACTAAGGAAGATGATATTAAATATATGACTCCAAAACCCTAGTCAATTAATTCATTAATTTTATTATCTTGCTTCGTATTAATTAATTTAATTTACTTGCTTTATTTTATTTTATTTTATTTTATTTATTTTATTAGTTTAATTCTCATCAATTATTCTTGGCTAGATTAGGAATTAGTGAAAGATTAACAAGATAAAATTTAAACATACTGTTTGAGTCTATGTGTGATCGATCTCGCTTATACGCTATATTATACATTGATTCGTGCGTTTGTGAGTATTAAAATTTAACACAACAAGTTTTTGGCGCCGTTGCCGGGGAGTCTAATCTAATCTTATTAATTCAGTAATTACATTCCTTCTACTAGTTTCTTCACAATCATTAAAAAAAAAATTGGATTTATTTTATATTTATAGTTATATTTAAAAAAAAAGTTTTATTTATTTATTTTTGGGTTAATTAAACGATCTGGTCGCGAAACATTATATAAACAGTGGTGCAACTTAATATATAATTGTTTCTGTCCTAGCTAGTAAATATTGTATTTTGGATAGAAGATGTCACAAGTTCAATACTTGATAGCAACAAGGAAACCAACCTTCTTTTTGTTTCAAGCTATTCCTTCTTATTTTTAACCCATTTAATTACTCCACTATATATTAGATTATTATTATTACCTTTTAAATAAGTTAGCATTAATATTATTATTATTTTTATTAGTATTATTATTTTATTAAAAAAATTAATTAATTAATTATTAATAAATAATAAATAATAAAATAATAACAATTTTAATAAAAAGGAGAATTGTTTAGTTTATGAGCATTTGTTGGAAACAAGAAAAAGTGAGGCTTAATAGGATACAAAATTTAGAGATTAATCCTTTTATTTGAAGAAGAATTAAAGATGGCGGATCGTGAAGACAATAGCACTTTAAAAGAATTATTTGCTCCTATATCTACTAATCCTCCTTCATGCATTGTTTTACCGGCCACTACTGCTGTTTATTTTGAATTAAAACCGCATGTAATTCAATTACTCCCTACTTTATTGGCTTGGAGATGGAAGATCCATATCTGCATATAAAAGATTTTTTAGAGATATGCGCTACTTTTAGATTTCAAATTTTTTCTAATGAATCCGTTAGATTGCGTTTATTCCCTTTTTCTTTAAAAAATAAAGCTAAAGCTTGGTTAAACTCTTTACCCTCAAGATCTATCACAACATAGGAGGGGTTGGTTACTAAATTTTTAGCAAATTTTTTTCCTATGGCTAAAACTAATGAACTTAGAAGAAAGATAAGTGATTTTTGCCAAGATTATGAGGAAAAATTCTTTAAAGCATGGGAAAGATTTAAAGATATATTACTTAGATGTCCACATCATGGTTTTGAAATTTGGAGATTAATTCAATATTTTTATAATGGCCTCTCACAAATTAATCGAAATATGATAGAATATATGAATAGGGGTAGTTTTCTAAGTCTAAATGAAGATGAAACTTATCAAATCTTATAAAATTTATCTGAAAGTTCTCAACAGTGGGACTTTTCTAAGAGGGGAACGCAATCTCAACCTAAAAAGGGGGGAATTTATGAGATTCATGAGTGATGGGGTTATATATTAATTTTACTATTGGCCTACAAAGAAAATTCAATATTTTTTACCTCCGGTAAAATTTTATTTTTACCTCCACTAAAATCCCACTCAACTCCACCCAAATTCCACTCACCTCCACTAATTTCCACTCACCTCCATTAACTTCCACTCGAATTCTACTTACATCCACTCACCTTTGTAAAATTACCTTTTTGCCCCTCATATTCATCAAATTTACTTTTTTACCATTCTAGATTTTACCTATAAATACCTCCCATCATTCATTCATTCAACACACCAAAAAAAATAATAATCTAGAGAACAAAAACATATCTTCTTTCTCTCTTAAGATCCATATATCTCTTCTAAGAGATATAAAGCCATTGACAATACAAATACAAGCCAATTCGAGAAGAAATAGAGGAGTCATATACTCTCTATTTTCATACCCCAAAAAATAGAAGGGTCATATACTCTCTATTTTCATACTCCAAAAAATACCAACAACCCTTATACACTCTCTCTCATACACAGTTTATTATTTATTCTGTTGAAATATTTGTAATCATAATTCTATACTTATAAATAGAATTAAGGAAATTATAGAGAGAGAAGTTGGTAGCTTGTATTATCATCCAAATTGATCGCCTTTGAGCTAATACAAAGCAAGCACACACAGAAGGAGGACGTACCACTGGAATAGCATAAGCGCTACCGGGGGAACCTACCTTAAAAAAAAGTCATGTGTTCATCATTGCGCCGCATTTATTTTTTATTCACCGATATTCGCTTATTGATTGGTTAATTATCTATTTTTAGATTTTGACACCATCAGTTGGCGCCGTCTGTGGGAACGATAAGCTTTCTAAAGCTCTCGTTCTTTAGAAATTACAAGTGAATTTTCAGTGAAAAACTCATAATCCCGCGGGTCTACGTAGCTCGATATTCTCGAGGGCATAACTTCTTACTCGGAACTCCAAATCATGCAATTCTGGAGTCCATTTTGGAGAAACTTCCAAGAGCTACAACTTTTCAGTTCAAGATGTTTTCAAATTCGTCCATCTCGGGGTTCAAAACTTCGATACAAACTTTCTGGAACGAAACTCGCCGGCCTATGGTGACTCAATATTATCAGGCGCGTAACTTTGTGCTCAAAACTCTAAATCATGCGATTCTGGAGTCCATTTTGGAGTAAATTTCAAGAGCTACAACTTTTCAGTTCAAAACTGTTTCAAATTTGGCCATCTAGGGGTCCAAAATTGGGATACAAAGTTGCTGCAACAAAAAATGCGAAAATTCTGCAAGGCCTACGCTAGCTCAATATTTACGGGCACATAATCATTCAAAAATCCAGTTACCCAAGAGAATAAAACTCAAAAGAAGAGATAAGTTATTTTTTAATAACTCATATATGATTTTTCTCTCTATATTAATATATCTAAAGTTGTATCATTTTCTTACGATTAATAATCTTTATTGTAGAAAAAATTGACGAGCTTCCAAAAAATTACAATTGAATGTAATTTTCATCAAGTTCGCCCAACAAATCACAAGAAAGAAATTAAAGAAATTTTCAGCGGATATCAAACTTCCACAAAACTAAATGCGATTTTGAAATCCGTCAGAGAACCGCTGGACCACCCTAGCCCAAAGAGATCTCGCTGAAAATTGGCCGACAACAAAGGCAGGCCTCAAAAAGAAAATAAGAAGAAGAAAGAAAGAAATTCGAGAATTTGATGATAGTTGAAAAATGCCCGAATATAATCAAATTATTTATGACCAAAAGTATAGCGAGCTTTACATATTAATGTTCCAAGCTCTACGACATGCATCTAATGTCTAACGAGTTCTACACATTGATGTTTCGAGTTCAACGACTAGCATCCAAAATCTAGCATCATTGCACTACGACTCGAGATCAACGTCTAGCCAGCCTTACACAATGATGTTCTGAAGCTCTAAATGCTCTACACATTGATGTTTTGAGTTCAACGACTAGCATCCGAGATCTAACGTCCTTGAACTAAGATTCGAGATCAACGTCTAGCCAGCTTTACACAATGATGTTCTGAAACTCTAAGACCAATGATCAAAGTCTAGCTAGCTTCACACATTAATGTTTCGAACTCCACAAACTTATGGTCAAGGGCTAACAAAGCTCTACACATCGGTTATTCGAGCCTTTTCCATAATTATCTTCCTCGACAAGTACCCGCTCTCATGCCTCAGCTTTGAAAAAGATTTCTAATAAAGACAAAAGACCTAATACAGGCATTGAATTGTCGACCTTGTTCGCCTACGAAGGATTCGGTCCTAAGATATCACGAATATCAAAGTTCAGAGCTACTACTAGCTCCCGGGTTGAAGGATATCCTTACCAATCAGCCCATCCGAGCTAAATGATAAGGATAGGGGGCAATTGATGGGGTTAAATATTAATTTTACTATTGGCCTACAAAGAAAATTCAACATTTTTTACCTCCGGTAAAATTCCATTTTTACCCCCGGTAAAATCTCATTTTTACCTCCACTAAAATCCCACTCAACTCCACCCAAATTCCACTCACCTCCACTAATTTCCACTCACCTCCATTAACTTCCACTCAAATTCCACTTACATCCACTCACCTTTGTAAAATTACCTTTTTGCCCCTCATATTCATCAAATTTACTTTTTTACCATTCTAGATTTTACCTATAAATACCTCCCATCATTCATTCATTCAACACACCAAAAAAAAAAAAACAATCTAGACAACAAAAACATATCTTATTTCTCTCTTAAGATCCATATATCTCTTCCAAGAGATATAAAGCCATTGACAATACAAATACAAGTCAATTCGAGAAGAAATAGAGGAGTCATATACTCTCTATTTTCATACCCCAAAAAATAGAAGGGTCTTATACTCTCTATTTTCATACTCCAAAAAATACTAACAACCCTTATACACACTCTCTCATACACAGTTTATTATTTATTCTGTTGAAATATTTGTAATCCTAATTCTATACTTATAAATAGAATTAAGGAAATTATAGAGAGAGAAATTGGTAACTTGTATTATCATCCAAATTGATCGCCTTTGAGCTAATACAAAGCAAGCACACACAGAAGGAGGACGTACCACTGGAATAGCATAAGCGCTACCGGGGGAACCTACCTTAAAAAAAGTCATGTGTTCATCATTGCGCCGTATTTATTTTTTATTCACCGATATTCGCTTATTGATTGGTTAATTATCTATATTTAGATTTTGACACCATCAATGAGGATTTGGAAACTAGAAGATAATTAGATAGTCTAAACAAGAAATTAGAAGCCTTAACTATAAGACTATCTAATAATTCGGTCAACCTTATGCAGAATGAATTGTGCTCTTTGTACTAGTCCTACGCACTAGCTGCTTCTTGTCCATCTATGTTAGGGTACACTGTAGATAATCTAGGACAAGTAAATGCTACTAATGAATTTAGACAAAATTACAACCCTTATTCAGACACTTATAGTCCCGAGTGGATAAATTATCCTAATTTTTCATGGTCGCAAAATCAATCGATTAATAATATGCGAAATCAAAATAATAACATTCGTCAAAACCCACTAGGTTTTAGAGCTCTTGTGAACATGAATAATGCCGCATCTTTTGTTACACAACAACAATTTTCATCCCTAGAAGATAATTTAAAATCATTTATGAATGAGGTAAAAAACACTACTTTAATAAATACCCAAGCAATAACACGCTTAGAAAATCAGATGGGTCAATTAGCTAACCGATTAATAGAGTGTGAAAAAGGTAAATTCCCTAGTCAACCTGTCCCTAATCCTAAAGGTATTATTAATAATAATATTAATCAAATTCAAAATCCACCTTTTGAACATAATCAAGGGTAAGTTAATGCAATCACTACTCTTAGATTAGGGCACCAGATTGATAATTAAGTTAGAATGCTAGTAAACGAAGAAAAAGTGAGAAAAAAGAGGAGGAAAGTATTCCAGAGGAATCAAATACTCCCATGAAAGGTTATAATCCTACCATTAATAATAATGATTCAAAAGAAGTTGAAGTTAGAAAGTTTGTGCCTAAAGCCCCGTTTCCTCAAAGACTAAAAGATAATAGGAAGGAAGCCCAATTTGAAGAAATTTAAGAAGTATTTAAGCAAATTCATATTAATATACCATTCTTAGATGCAATTAAGCAAGTCCCTTCATACGCTAAGTTTCTTAAAGATTTAGTAACTCAAAAGAGGAAAACTAATGTTCCTAAAAAGGCATTCTTAGCTGAACAAGCAAGCTCCATAATTTAATGCAAAATTCCTATTAAATATAAGCAAGTCCCTTCATACGCTAAGTTTTTTAAAGATTGAGTCTCTGTGGGACCGACCTCGCTTATACGCTATATTATAAATTGATTCGTGCGCTTGCAAGTATTAAAATTTAACACAACACAAATCCTCAGTTACTTCGATGGTCTAAATGGTTTTCAAAATGGTCATTCACAGCCAAGCACATCCCAGGAAAAGAAAATGTAATTGCAAATTACTTTTCCCGTACCCAACCACTAGATAATCCCTTATCCCACATTGCCCAGTTAAAAACCTCCTCTCCGTGTAAACCTTATAAATACCAATCCCAGCCCCCACTCGCCCCATAATTCCTACCTTGTGTATTCCCCATTACCCAAATAACTCCCCTCATCATGCATCGTAAGTTTTCTGACTAAGCCAGCTTTTCTCACAAACCTCTTCTCCCTGATAGAGAAACTTTCTCTAAGTCAATTTCTCAACCTTTCTAGTTCTCAGACTTTCACCCACAAATGGAACCTATGCAAGCCATACCCTATCTCCCAATAAAAATTCAAAATCTTATCATCACCTATGCAATCAAACTCCAAGATAAGAAGAAGGAGAACCTGATCCCGAAGATGTTCATAATGCAGCAAACTATGAACAAAAGCAGCAACAGTTCAATGATGATGATGATGATGATGCTGGTTATGAAGCAGAAGAGGATGATGAACCATACCATGACCACTCTCCCGACGTTCATTTCAGTTTTGACGATGATGGAAACGTGACAGATTAACTTATTCCCAAACTCACTGTCGGCGGCCCAGTCAACCCGTTCCAACTTGCATCTCCTTTTGAAAAGTTGATGATGACACCTGTCGGACCCTTTACTCCATGTCGGTTGGATTTTTATACTTTTACTGTGTGCTTTTATTAAAGGTTGTACTATTTTCTTTATGCTTTGTAAAAGCTTGTCGGGAAGGAATCTTTCCTTTTCTAAAGTTGTATTGTTATGCTTTCCAGCTGTCCCTTTTGTGTGGTGTCTAGTAGATGGATTATGGCTATAAATAGAGAAGCCTTAGTTAGTAGATAGCATCGGGATTTCAGAGTTGTAATTTAGTGTGAGAGTCGTGTACTCGTCAGTAATTCCCTCTCTCTAATGAAAGATGCTCTTATTCTATTAAATGTTTTGATCTTTATCATTTCTTATCTTTTAGATTATTATCTTCAAATATTTATTGTATGGTTTATAATTTTTGATTCCTTTAATGACACTAATTTAGAATCAATTCAACGTTATTACAAAGCTTAAGTTGCGCTACAGTATTGCGTAGTCCGAAACTACAGATATCACCCATCATGGTATCAGAGCTTGTTTATATGTCTTTTGAGTAGTTTAATCCTTAAGTTCTAATCTAATGGATCAAATAAAGTAGATATGATTTCAAGCTTCTGATTATGAAATATATCTTAGATTGTTTGATAATTGTGCTATGTCTAGTATGAGATGCAGTACTCCTCAAAGTATGCTCTACGACTGCCAAAATTAACAGATCTATGATAAGTATGCTCTGTGACTACCACTTTGTCTGGATCTCTCACATCAGAAAACTTAGTTTTGTTAAGCAGATCTCTCGTATCAGAAAACTGAGAAGTTAACATACTCAGAACCCGAGTACAATTCTTAAGAAAATGTAAATAATTTTTAATATTTCAAACAGGGTGCTTGAGGAAAGCGCGTTTGAAGGCAATGGATGCCGTGTTTAGCTCGATGACTCGCAGATGTGGTTTGAAAGTCGTCTGCTTTGACAAAAAAATCCTGCTTTAAGATCAAATTTGAAAAAGATTCTTGCATGGGTATTTTTGTGGAAGTAAAAACTTATCACTGAGGAGGAAATGGTTGAGGGGTTAGTAATTTATGACAAGTCTCATTTTTCCACGAACTTATTCTGAACGTTTGTTCATATAGAATGCTTCACATGCCCATTGGAAAATGGTTTCCTTTATGAGTTTCTGCTGTAACAAAGCTTGTAATTCTGCAGTAGCAAGTGCCAAGTGTTCTAGATTCATTCCAGAGTGGGAGGCTTTGGTAGGATTGACATCTTCATTAAGCTTAAAGGGACGCTTAACGAAGTATTTGGGATTCTGCCAAAGAGGATTGGAACATTTTTGGAGAAATTCAGTGTGGGTTTCAGCACATGCGGTTTGGATAAGCTGAGAAATGAGAGATTCAATTGTGGGATGATTGGTCAAAGGAAATTCTATGACTGGGGATTGGATATGGTTGGCTTTTAAAGGATTTATCCAAGGTAGAAAGTATTTTTTGTATCACAAGCCATCATTATCAAAATTCAAATAAGAAATTTGTTTGATGATATCAAATCCAATAAAAATATCCTTTTGGGGAAGTGAGGAACCATATACTTTGTGACGAATTATTTTTCCTGGAAAAATTAGGAGTTGGATGGTTTTGCTGATTTTATCAACCATGAGAATTTCACCATTTGCGACTCTAAATCTAATAGAACACTTTCACCAATAAGAGGATGGTAACTTTGATGGGTTCATAAAAGTTCTGGCTAAACCGATATCAAAAGATGCAATCATGGGTATGGGTTTATCATAAGCTTTCTTGGTGAGAAGAATTTTTGCATACGGTGCTGATTGTGGAACAAGGGATAGGCATTCTTCCAAAGAACTGACCATTGGTAGTTCTGCTTCAGATTTTGATGCATGACTGAATTCAGAAGTAACATTTGAATGTGAATCTTCTTCTTGATCAGAATAGTGGATTTGCATGATGATTTCTGGTGAGGCTTCTTTTTCTTTTGAGAGAACATATTCAATATTAGATTCTGCTATCTCTGGATTGTATTGTTGGAGAAGGGCTATAAATGCTTCTTTCTTTTTGGCATTTAGACAATTTTTTGCAAAGTGTCCTTTTTTATGACAAATGAAACAACGAGTTGAACTTGTGTATCACACAAGTTTTTCAAAACAGTTACGGCTCATCACCAGGGTGCTTTGAGATTTGTTATGTAATGCATAAGATTATCTACCTTTTGTACCAAAGGTGTTGCTCTCGGAGAATAATGCAAATCTATAATAACCTTTGACAACCAAATGTAAGCTCCTACTCAAAATTACCATTTTTCTCGTCAATTAATACAACGAAGTGAGTAGTTACGATTAAAACAATATGAGTTACCAATATCACTTCGTGAGTGGGCTAGCCTAGGTTCGAATCAATAATTTGTAAGTTTTAAAATTTTTGATATTTACAGTATTAACAATAGTTTGTAATTTTATATTTTTTAAGTATCATTTATTGATATTATTTGCATAATACTTTTGGATGTATATTGAGTGTCGTAAATCGGTCCCTTAACATTAAAACAAAACTAGCTAATGGCCTTGTACTTCGTTGATATCCTACTTATCCTAATAACAAAGAAGTCCTTCGTTCGATTTACATGGGCGTGGTTATCGAACTCTTTATTGTGCCCACTCTTTGTGGTGTTTGAGTCTACGTCCCCCTTTTATTGTGGTTTTTTGTGGAATCATGGTTTATTCAAACAGTTTCTAGGTAAATTGGATCTTCAGTTTGCATGCACTAGGCTAAATCCTTCCACAAGTTCGGTCAAAGACTGATCTTCCAGGCCAAAACTGAAAAATTCGCAAGACATTGCTTGTGGCTGACCCTCAAAAGATTACATCTCTTTAGTTTTCTATACTTTTCATATTTGTGACATGATTTTCATAAATGTACGTGTTATACTAATTCTATTTTTATATGTCAATTTCGAGAAAAACATTACCAGATATACTCCAAGATAAATATATCTATCAGTGAAGTAAAACTACCAAGGGCGGATGGAGTGCAGTGTGGGTGCATATTACCTGCCCACTTTTCATGTTGAGGTTTGTTTTGATTTTGGATTTTTAGAATACACTTTAAAATATTTGTGTTATCTCAATTTAGTAAGGGTCTACGATCTTGCTTAATGTCACAAATACATACAGAGTTGAATTTGTTTCTGGAACATATTTAATACGTTACATATATATCTCATGATGGTACATATTTTATTTAAATTATTGATTATGTTGAAAATAATGTATCTTTAAAAAATATAAAAGACAAGCAAGTGGGCTATCTTAGTTAAGGTACTAAGTTCGAGTATCACATGAGGTGTGAAGGATTTTTGTTATTATTGTAGTAAAGGAAGTAGATTTGGAACTTCCTTCTTCTTCCTTTTTTTTTATCAAAAAGAAAAAAGAAACTAACTATAAAAGACAAACTCGACTATTAATTTGAAAAGAAATTAGTAATTTATATAATTTGACAAATAATATTCAACTAAAATATTAAAGGTTCACAAAAAAAAAAAATCACAAAGTATCCCAATTTATCTAATTATTAAGCTGGAACATTTTTTTTTGTATTACTGGTCAATTTATTCCCCTCTTGACTTAAATTCCTAGATTCATTCCTGGAAACTATTGTATATGTGGTAATTGTGAAACTTTTTTCAGTTCGATTGGTGCTTCATGTTCACTTGTTTATGATGTCTTAATTTGCTTAACTTCTTCTCTTGCTCTTTTAATTGCCTTAATTTGCTTAACTTCTTCTCTTGCACTTTTAATTGCCATTTACTTCATACTGTTACTGTTTATTTAATTTTTTTCAATCTCGCTCTTCAAAAAGAAAGTCACTATTTGCTTTATTTACTCCATCATCTCAAATTAAGAATCGGTGTTTGCAGTTAACATTTTTTAAGGATAGGTATAATCCATCGTTTAAAACAAAATTTGTTTATTGCCCAGTAGTAGTTGGTCGGTAGTGGATTGCGATATGTTATTTTTATTTAATATTTTCTTTTTGTTAACATGTAATTAATAGTTTATTTGGTCGTGCATTTAGTATTCACCGATGAGTGGATGGCTCTGCTATATACTGAAAATCATGGAAAACTAAACAAAATTAATTGAATCAGCATGTCGACTTGGTTAGAGTTTGAATACTTTGGTTTGCAAGCTTAGGTTCAAATCCCACTGTCAATAGTCCGTTTTGGTGGGCGATCTATAAGAAACAATGTAAGTACTTGCTGGACCTTGTAACATGTCTTGCCTCGGGCATGGAGTAATCTCTCCGCACTTAAATGGAAAAAAAAGGGACCAACTAATTTAATACTTATTGGTTTCTTCCGAGAAGCTGGGTACGAGGAAGAGGATTATTGAAGTTTTTTGACACCATACTTCCAGCGAAAAAGAACAGTTGTTTTGTTTTAATTACTTCATTTAGTTTTTTGTCTGTACTCTAGTAATCCGTTAATTTTTTAATATTTTTTAAACATGAAAATAGTTAATTATAGATTGAATAATTTAAGTTATTTAGGTATTTTCTATTTTGTGCTTATATTGAAGTTTAAATGGTCAAAGCTAGAATATTTTGTTTGACAAGAAAGTTGGAATATTTAAAGAAGTATAGCTTTTATTTATGTCTTCTCTTTTCCCTTTAAAATTTCATAAATATTTTCTTTGTAAAGCATGATAAGCTTTACCGCGCACTACTAAAAAAAGGAACTGAACTGACACTGAAAAAAGCAAAGATAAAGCTTGAACTAGCTGTATCGATAGATCTTATATACATGTCATTCAAAAGTTTTTAAATAATTGCTTAAAGATTAATATTATAATGTGTGGTGATTTTTCTTTTGGCAGACAAAAATCATGGCCCAAATCTTGGGACAAGAATTCTTGTCAAAGAGATAAAGAATCAAAGAGAAATTTTATGCGGGACCGAGGGAAAGAACAAATGGAACAAAGAACAAAAGAACAAGTGGGACTAGAACAAGTTTTCTTTCTTTCTCATAAACTCCATATATATTCGCTTTATTCATACACTTCTCATTAATTGATATGTGCTGTTAAAGAAGTGAAGTTAATTAGTTATCATATCTTCTCTCTACTTAATAAATTCCTTTTCTAATTCAAGTGCCAATGCATCCATTTATCAAGTATGTTATGTTATGTATATATATCCTTGTTCATGATGATTCGCGCCTTAATTCATTCGTTTCCTTATTCCTCCATATGTCACTCAATTACAACACTGCTATTTTTCTTCCCGCAATAAATAACTGGTTTATATATTCTAAACAATATAACCTAATAATAATAATAATAATAATAATAATAATAATAATTTGTAAATGTGTACAATTGAATGGAGGAATAATTTGAATAGCCCGCTTATAATTCTTTCTCATAAATCCCATTTTCGGTTTAGATTTGTTGATTATCTCTTTTGTTAAACAAGTGAAGTGAAGTTCAATTCATTATATCATCTCAGTTTCTTTTTCTGATTCAAGAGACCTATCCATCAGGTATATATGTATGTTATATATGTTATGTATATATGCTTGTTTTTATATGATGAAGTTTAATTAATTATCTTATCAATTTCTTATTCCTGGTTGAGTTACTTCACTCCACTCTTTTTCTTTCTGCTATATCAATTAAAATTTTGATTCTGATGTAAATTCATTGTTTAATTTTTGTAAGAATAGTTCATTTTAATTTTCCTTGAAAATTGAAAAAAGAGGAAGGGACTTATCTTTTACTAGCTCCCCCATCCCAAATAAGAGTTATAGTTAAGATTCAAGAATTTAAAAGTCTCGCATTGACTTTGATACTTTTTAATAAAATACTAATTGCAGCTTAATCACGATCAAGAAAGCAATTATTTTCTACATATTGTGAGATTTAGTAAAAAAATTATGTCCCCAAACGGAAATGAAACTATATACAAAAAGGAAAGTGAGACTATTAATTTGAGACTTAGGAAGTAACTTATTTATTATTGTGAGATTTGACATCTTGATTTTGTACCAAGAGAATAAAACTATTAATTTGAGATGGAGTGAGTATTGATACGTTGCTCCATCGCTACATAGAAAGGAAGTGTTTAATATTATCCTCTCATGTTTCTTTTCTTTTTTTCCCTATATTTTCCATTCAAGACAAAAAAAATGAAAAAATAAACATAGAAAGAGGGGAATTAGAAAGAGAAGGCAAATAAGAAGGAAACTAAAATAACTGACATATGAGTGGATGGGCAGAGTTCACAAGTTTGAACTTGTGCCAAATCTTAATTAGCCTATGAATTCTTATAATAAGGAGTTAAGAGCTCACTTTTCTTTTTGTAACATCTCAAATTAACTGGCTCATAATCTTTTAAAATATAATCAATGTCACAAATTTCACGATGGTAAATGAATTTTACTATTGACCATATTAATTAATTAGACTGAATTTAGTATCTTCTTAAAAAATGCACCAAACCAGAATCCAAACCGTTTATGTTCTATTTTTTAAATATAAAAACATGCTTGCCAAACCGTTTATGTTCTAATTTTTTAAATATAATAACATGCTTGCGCAAAACCATATAGCCTTTTAGAAAGAATGGAGACCCTACCTTTTTACGTTATATCTCTTTACGATAAATACTCATTTTTCTCCTCTTTGTTTTGTTTGCCATTGTTTCCAAGTGCTGATTATCTTTTCTAGTAAGGTGAAGTGAAATGAAGTAACTCTACAGCTCCTGTTTCTAATTCCACAGACCAATCAGTACATGCTTGGGTTTTATGCTTAAATTTTTCTTTATTTCTAGTTTTTTTTCCCTTCTCCAATGAAGGTTTAAAGTCTCTTTCTTGTGAACAATACAAATCCAATAGAGATCGAGGGGAATGGAATCAAGAAACCTCCCAAAAGGTGTTGAGAAATACTAGATGCTGCTAGCCTCTAAATACGGATCTTGGAATGAAATGACAGAAAAATATATTTGACTTGCACAATTGAAAATATTATTTGGCACAATAAAATACACCAATAGCACAACACAAAGAATTACGTGGTTTCGGCAAATTGCCACTAGTCCACGGAGCGCACCAAATATTCACTATATCAAAAAAAAAATGGTTTACAAGACTGGTCAGCAGACCTATACACGCACACTGTGTTTCTCTCGACACTCAAAAATAGACACTGCAATTTTTCTCACCTAGAAAATTGCTTCTATTTTTCTCACTCAACACTCTGAAAAAATTAGAAAACTGCAAAGCTCTCACCTAGACACTTCACTTCTAATTTTTTTCTCTACTCTCTCTTTTGCTCTCTTCTTAATGTAGAGCTCTTGTTGTTGATGATAAAATGCATACAAGTACCCCCTATTTATACACCAAGAAGCATCCACCAATCTTGAAATTTTACATCCTTAGTTTGCATATTTTGAAAAAATTTCACCAAACCATTCAAAAAATCAACATTTTCTAGAATGTGTAGAAAATTGGCCATTTGAATTTTTCTCCCATTCTAGAAAAAAAATTGACCATTGAATATTTGTTTGATTTTTATTTTTTCTTCATTTTCTAACAATCTCCCACTTGGAGAAAAATAATATAACCAACTTTGTCAATGATTAGTGTGTAGTGGTGCGCTCATCTTTGTCTTTAGTTTTGAAGACTTACTGAAGCTGTGCATAACTCCAGTTTATCTTTAGTCACTGCCTTGGTTAACATGTTGGCTGTATTTTTACTTCCTTGAATCTTTTGAAGTGTCAATACTCCATCATCTAGGAGTGATCTGATGAAGTGATACCAAAGTCCTATGTGCTTAGTCCTCGAATGAAATGCCGAATTCTTTGCTAGATGTATAGCACTTTGACTATCACAATGCAAGGCATTCTTCGTCTGTCTGAAACCCAATTATGCTAACAAACCCTTTAACCAAATCATTTCTTTGCTTGGCTCGGTCATGGCTACATACTCTGCTTCTGTAGTGGATAAGGCAACTATCTTCTGTAGTTGTGAGAGCCAACTGATTGCAGTAGCACCTACTGTAAAGACATAACCAGTAGTGCTTCTTTTGTGATCTATCTCAGCAGTAAAATCTGAATATACAAATCCTTGAAGTCTCAGCTCGCCTCTGCTGAAACATAAGCATTTGTTGGTAGTACCTCGTAGATATCGTAATATCCACTTAACAGCATCCCAGTGCTGCTTGCCCGAATTTGTCATAAACCTGCTTACAGCTCCCACTGCATGGGCAATATCTGGTCTCGTGCAAACCATAGCATACATTAGACTTCCAATGGCTGAGGCATACGGAACCTTAGCCATGAAGTTTTTCTCTTCATCATTCTTGGGAGACTGGTCCTTGGATAGTCGAAAGTGACTAGCTAAGGGTGTGCTAACTGGCTCAGCATCACTCATGCTGAACCTTTTCAGAACACGACCAATATACTCAGCCTGAGACAACTGCAAGACGCCCCTTTGCTTGTCTCTATTTATCCTCATCCCAAGAATCTGCTTTGCTGCACCCAAGTCTTTCATGTCGAACTCACTCGACAACTGTTTCTTCAACCTTCTGATTTCATCCATATCTGAACCTGCTACTAACATGTCATCAACATAAAGTAACAAAATGATGTAACTGGATTGAAACCTTTTGAAGTAACAGCAATGGTCAGCGTTGCACTTGCAATAGCCATTCGTTTGCATAAATCCATCAAACTTCTTGTACCACTGTCTCGGAGCTTGTTTCAAGCCATACAAGCTCTTTTGTAATTTGCAAACTAGTTCCTCATTTCCCTTAACTGAGAAACCTTCAGGCTGCTGCATGTATATTTCCTCCTCTAGATCACCATGGAGAAATGCAGTTTTCACATCTAACTACTCAAGGTATAAATCTTCTGCTACAACAATGCTCAAAACTGACCGAATAGTAGTCAGCTTTACAACTGGCGAGAAGATATCGGTGTAGTTAATTCCCTCTTGCTGCTGAAAGCCTTTGACCACCAATCTTGTCTTGTACCTTTTGGAACCATTGTGTTCCTCCTTCACTCGATACACCCATTTGTTGTGTAGAGCCTTCTTCCCTTCTGGTAGCTCGGCTAGCTCCAATGTCTTATTCGAGATAAGGGACTTCATCTCGTCCTTCATTGCAAGCTCCGACTTGCTCGCATCCTGTACCTGACATGCTTCATCATAGCATTTAGGTTCACCTCCATCAGTCAGCAGTAAGTAATTTAAGTATCTTCTATTTGGTACATGAGGCAGGGAAGACCGCCTAAGTACAGGAGTTTGAGCTGAAGGTTCTTCTGCCTCCGTCTGTTGCGTATTGTCCTGTTGTATTGCTTCCTCTGTCTGAGAACTTTCTTCTATCTCTTTTGTCTGACTGCTTTTTGGAATATCACCAATATCGGCATACACAGGATTATGATGCACTGAATTACTTGAATCTGCTGTGTCTCTGTCCTTGTACATCACCTTCTCATTGAATATGACATCTCTGCTTCTGATAATTTTTCGGTTATTGTCATCCCATAATCTATAATCGAAATCATCTCCGCCGTATCCAACAAAAGTACACTTCTGTGATTTAGGATCCAGCTTGCTTCTAGCTTGATCACTGATATATACATATGCCACACAGCCGAAAACTTTCAAATGAGAAAGTTTTACTTCTTTGCCACTCCATACCTCTTCTGGTATTCTGTGCTCCAACGGCACTGACGGCCCCTTGTTGATTAGGTAGGCTGCAGTACTGACTGCCTCTGCCCAGAATTGTTTAGGCAAGCCTGCATGTAGACGCATGCTTCTGGCTCTCTCAGTCAGTGTTCGGTTCATTCGTTCCGCCACGCCATTCTGTTGCGGGGTCCCTGGAACTGTCCTCTCCAGCTTGATTCCATTCATGTAATAGAATTTTTTGAATTCGCCATCTTCATATTCTCCACCATTGTCGGATCTTAGCTTCTTGATCCTCAAACTTGTTTCATTTTCCACCATGGCTTTTCATTTCTTGAACACTTCGTACACCTCGGATTTGTGCCTCAAGAAGTAAACCCACACCTTCCTGGAATGGTCGTCAATGAAAGTCACAAAATATGACTTCCCGCCAATGGATGAAATTGGGGCTGGTCCCCATACATCTGTGTGCACTAAATCCAGCTTCTCTTGCTTTGGAGTTTTGCCACCTGTATTAAAACTAACTCGCTTCTGCTTTCCGTAGATGCAACTCTTACATAAGTCAATATTCGTTGACTGAAGCCCTGCTAGCTTCCCCTTTGAATGCATGACCTTGAGTCCCTTTTCACTCATGTGACCAAGTCTCTGGTGCCATATATTGGGATCGTCTTTGCTTGCAGCAACTGCAATTGACCCACGCGCACCTGCCGTCATATAGAGAGTGCCTAACATACTGTCCCGAGCAATTACCATTGCACCTTTGAAAACCTTCCATGTATCCCGGCTGAAGATTGTGACATAGCCTTCATTTGCTAACTGGCTCACCGAGATTAAATTCTTCCTCAAGTCAGGGATGTGTCGGACATCGTTCAGCTTCCACATGAACCCATTTAACTTGATATTTACTTCGCCTTTGCCAACCACATCGCATGGCTGATCATTACCAAGATACACCTTTTCATAGTTTCCTGGTTCGTAACTTGAGAAGAATTCTCTGCTTGAGGTGGCGTGAAAGGATGCTCCAGAATCTAACACCCATGACTCCGTCTTGCTTTCCATGGGAGCATATCAATGCATCTTCTGGCTGTTCTGCAATAACGTTTGCTTCAGTCCGCCTTTCTGGAGCCTTTTCTGCTGCTCGACACTGATTTTTGTAGTGTCCAGTTTTACCACAATTCCAACACTCAATAACCTTTTGATTATTTTGGTTTTGAGATCTGTTGAAATTCTTTGGAGCCCTTGACTTTGACCGGCCGTTCCTCGATCTGTTTCTGTTGCCTCCATTTCCTCTTGTTGAATTTATGCCTCTTGATTCAACATTTAAGGCTGAGCCGGAGGTGGACGGTTCACCAGAATCTCTTCGGCGAATCTCCTCGTTCAGAATCAAATCTCTGATGTCGGTATATTTGAGCTTTTCTTTTCTGGTAGAATTGCTCACTGACGTTCTCATAGCCTCCCAGCTATTCGGTAGCGAGGTTAAAATTATCAAGGCTTGGACTTCATCGTCGAACTTAATTTCGACGGTAGACAACTGGCTGATGATGGTGTTGAAATTATTCAGGTGTTCTGCCGCTGAAGAATTTTTCGCCATCTTCAGATTAAATAATTTTTTCATCAAATGCACTTTGTTGTTTGCTGAAGGCTTTTGGTACATGCCAGATAACACTGACATCATTTCTGCGGTAGTTTTCGCATTTGCGACGTTAAACGCCACACTTCTTGATAATGATAGACGAATAAACCCTAGCACTTGCCTGTCAAGTAGTGCCCATTCGTCATCTTTCATATCTTCCGGTTTGATGCCAAGTAGAGGAAAATGCAGCTTCTTCCCGTACAAATAATCTTCAATTTGCATTCGCCAGAAACCAAAATCTTAGCCATCGAATTTTTCAATTCCTTTTCCTTCTTCCGCCATAACTCCCACTAGAACCGGATGCTCTGATACCAGTTGTTGAGAAATACTAGATGCTGCTAGCCTCTAAATACGGATCTTGAAATGAAATGACAGAAAAATATATTTGACTTGCACAATTGAAAATATTATTTGGCACAATAAAATACACCAATAGCACAACACAAAGAATTACGTGATTTCGGCAAATTGCCACTAGTCCACGGAGCGCACCAAATATTCACTATATCAAAAAAGAAAATGGTTTACAAGACTGGTTAGCAGACCTATACACGCACACTGTGTTTCTCTCGACACTCAAAAATAGACACTGCAATTTTTCTCACCTAGAAAATTGCTTCTATTTTTCTCACTCAACACTCTGAAAAAATTAGAAAACTGCAAAGCTCTCACCTAGACACTTCACTTCTAATTTTTTTCTCTACTCTCTCTTTTGCTCTCTTCTTAATGTAGAGCTCTTGTTGTTGATGATAAAATGCATACAAGTACCCCCTATTTATACACCAAGAAGCATCCACCAATCTTGAAATTTTACATCCTTAGTTTGCATATTTTGAAAAAATTTCACCAAACCATTCAAAAAATCAACATTTTCTAGAATGTGTAGAAAATTGGCCATTTGAATTTTTCTCCCATTCTAGAAAAGAAATTGACCATTGAATATTTTTTTGATTTTTATTTTTTCTTCATTTTCCAACAAAAGGGTCGCAAGGGCCAATGTCACTTAGCTAACACCCTTAGGCAGAGCTTCTCATTGCCTTTGGTTATTTGTGTTTATGTCATTCTCACTTTTGAGATTTGGTTCCATTATAACACTAATTTCTAAAAAAAAAATAAAAAATAAATTGTTAGGAGTTGTTCATTTCGATTGAATAGAAGAAGAAAGAAAGAGATTATATAGAAAGGTTTATTATTCGATCCTTCTTTTTCTCTATTATCCCAAATTAAAAAAAGTAACAGGAAAGAAAGAAAATCGAAATTGAAAGAAGTGAGGAATGAGTTGGTGCGCAAACTTCTATTTGGAACACGGGCTAAGGCCATCTCCAATGGTGTTTCTACACAAGCAAATTTCTATGATAGAAATGAATAATTGAAAAAATCTTCTTCAATGGGCATTTCTATATCCATTTCTATCCTAGGTGGAAGTCTAGTAGGATTGGAAATTTCTATCATCATAGAAATTTTCTATGTGACATGGCAAATTTTTATTGGTTGTTGTAGACCCACTAATTCTCTCTCTTCATTAAATAGGGGACAAAGTAACGAAGAAATTACCATTGGAGACCATATTTTTTATCCTTCTACACCAATGCAAATATATTGCCAATAGATATAGAAATATTATAAAATAATATTGACACATAGGATAGAAATGCAAAAATAAAAAACACCATTGGAGGTGGCCTAAGTCATAACTACGAATTCTTATGGTACATGATTGTGTGTATATGCGTGAGCACGTGCCACCATGTAACGATTGGGTTTTTTTTAAGAGATTTGTGCTTTCTTCTATTAGTCAAAGGAAAACATAAGAGTAAATAAAGGAGTCAAATTGCTACGTGATCAGTTCAGAAGCCTTTTAGAATTTCACATCAAATGAGATAGCTATTATGAAAATTGAATTTCAAAAAGGATTGATGGGTGGCTCAAAATAAGAAACAGAAAAAATACTACAATCCTAAGTGGCTTGACTTACACTAATGAAGGAAACAAGTCCTAAATATCAGATAACCTATTATTATCTTCAATTTAGTGAAAAGTTAGTCAACTCCTCGTGACTAACCCAAAAGGTAGCAACTAATAATCTAAGCACAGGTAGTCATGCTCTAATATTCGGATAAGTCCGATGTTGAATTCCATAGGGATATCAAGGTTTCATTAAAAGAATCTTATAGTCATTTTTCCTTTCGAAAAAAATGAAAAGATAGAAATAAAAAGAAAAGTTGGCAAATGAGTTTGGGAAAAGGAAAGTAGACAAACGCCCTAAATTGTCTAACAATGGGCAAAGCTAATCTAATCCTATACTGCAAAGAAAGAAAATTTACAAGTGGAAATTGTCTACCTAAAAGGCTTTCTTAAAATGCACTATGGCAACATGTAAATAAAATTAAATAAAAAAATTAAATTAAAAGAGCATGCAAGCATAAAAAAATGATAGCTAAAATGAATTTCAAACAATGGGAAACATGCGTCAGGGGCATCCATAGCTAACAAATGCGAATTGCGAAACCAGACTAATCAGGTGATCCAAACTGCAGTTTATATTTGAATTTCAACCAAAAATCAGCCTTAGGCTTTCCTACCATCAAACTATATATATACTAACTAGAGCGTATGATGATTTATGCATGACAAGAATCATGTAGGCCAATAATTAGCGATCGAATCCAATGGTGAGACTTTTGACTTTTAAAAAAATGATATTAAGCCTAGTATTGCTAATACAAGATGAAAAGAAAAAGAAATTTTTATAATATTAATAAAAAACTTTAACAAAACACATGCTCAAATTCAAATAAGTTTAAACGTGATTAAAAGAAAAATCCTATTCAAACGGGTGGCGAAAGCCAAACGAGCATTCCAGATATTATGCAGAAAATTGTAAAAATCGAAGATCTGACTAGTTTAACAACATAATAACTTAAAATGATTCAAGAGCAGCCAATAACTTATGCATATATGAATCAAATCAGTCAGTAACAATACTTGTGCATTCATAATGATAGAATTAAGAATATTCAACAAGAAGATTAATTAAATAAGAATAAAAACTAGGGTTTTACCATAATGTATCTACAGTTCGAATCGAAAAGCTTGAAGAGCGAGAAGTAAATCTGAAATCATTCCTCCTCTAGACTCTAATACACTTACATTTATGCTCTCGCCTCTCGCCATTTTTCCTACGAGAATAATTGATGAAAACTATGTCGCTCTCTGTCTACTGCTCTCCAGACCTAATCTTCTTTCACTTCTGCTTGATATAGTCCATGAATTGGCCTTAGCTAATGGGTCAAGTCATGGTCTTCGGGTGTGGGCAGAATCAAAATCAAAAATTGAAATTTTGGGCTTTTAAAGGTATGATTGATCCTGGCATGTGGATCGATCCTAGGGCTAGGATTAATCTTGGCATCAAGTCTTCGTCTTCCATCAATTTTGCTACACTTTTCCACTTCTTGTTGCTTTGATAGGCTTCTAAGGCACTTTGGTATTTGGTGGACCTCTTGGACTTCAGTTTTCACGTCATGCTCATGATTTGGGGGTTATTTGTGGTTTCGTCCTCCTCTTTTCACTAGGAATATGCAGGAATTCCCTTTAGAAAAGTCTTTTCGTGCTTGTCTACACTCGAACCTCCTTCTATCAGCAATTCTCATTTGTTTAACACAAATACTATGCAAAGCGTAAGCTAAATTCGCATGCAACTTATGAGTTTTAAGAAATAAACTAATGCAAATTGAGCCTCTAAAACACTATCTATAATGTAAATTGCAGGCTCACTCATCTCGATAACAACGCCATTTTATAGGAAGCTATCTTCGTTACCTAAAATATCTCCAAAAACCTCCGTGTACCTACAAAATGTTATTAACATAAATAATTGTAGCATGTGTCAAATCCACAAGAATTGTTTAGGAATCAATGAACACGAAATTGAGAAAAATTAATTTGGAATAAAAACCATTTTTTTATATTTGAAAAATGTTTCAGCTTTAGCTAGGAAAGATTTAACGCTAGTAATAAAAAGAAAGTAAAGAAGTTTGAAAGGCAAATCATGGATAAGAATCCACTACAAATTATCAATAGATATAAAAAGTTATAATATTGCACATATACACCCCAAATAAATTATGTACAAATTTGATTAAATGGAATCATTTATGGTATGTAGAGTGAACCCAAAAACTAATTAAATAGTATTTGACAATTTATTCGTTTATAAGAGATTTTTCATTTCAAGATCCATATTTTCTTCTTTTAGAAACAATAATAATATGAGATTGTCACTTACTCATATTAATACTCAAACTAGAAGATAATTTTGGAAAATATAATGAACTCATGAAAATCTTAAGATATTTAGCTCATCTATTAAATCAAATGTAAAAGCCAAAGGTATATAGATCACGTTTGGTATGTACTGTAGTCTAAAGATCTTATTTAAGAGAAATAAAAATGAGTATAATTATGCAATACTATAAAATTCTAAATCACAAATGAAAATTGGTTTCATTTAATTACATTTTCCCATTAATCTAGCTAACCACAACTATTTTTCCATCATTGCTAGATATTTATGTCAACTTTGCCTTTTTGCAAATTTTTTAATCTAGCTAACCACAACTATTTTTCCATCATTGCTAGATATTTATGTCAACTTTGCCTTTTTGCAAATTTTTTAATACGGGAAATCAAGATTTACTAATCCTTACTTAACCTAGGGGTCGGAATTGATACGATAAAAACTGAAACTGATCAAAACTGATCCGAAAAATCAACTTTGCCTTTGCCTTCTTTGGGTTGGTTTTAGTTTTAATGTCTCAAAAATCAAATTTCGAAAAATATCAAACCGGAAATACCAAAACTTAGAATACCAAAAATACGGAACCAAAAGTATCAAAAATAAGGGTAAATAATAGATATATTAGATCAACTATATTATTTTAAGACAATGTAATATTATTCTATTATAGAATATCTTTGGCTTTATATATTATTTGTATACTTTTAAATTTTATTCATAGAATGCTATATGTGTGATTATAAATTCATCTAAAGGTATAGCAAGATATTCTAAGATTAGTAGTATACTTATTGTCGTTGGTTCTAAATTTTTAAATTTTTTTAAATTTTAATTCTTTTATGTTAATAAAGTCATTATAATTCATATATAAAGATATAAATGAAATAATATACTCGTATTCTTTGCATTGAGAAAAATTATCTAAATATAAAATTAACTATATATACCAAAAAAGCGAAATAGATAAATATCGAAAATATACTGAAAAATACTGAAAAAAAACCTAAAAATTCTGAAAAACCACATGGTATGGTTTTGAAAAACCAAATCTTTGCAAAAGAAAGAATCATAGAAAGATAGAAAAAGGAAAAAGAAGAAGTGTGCCCACAAGTCACACCCATCTGTCGTTGTTTGGTGGGAGCTGCAACCTAATAATGTTCCTGCTTTTTGAAGTGGAATTGGATGAATAATTGATCAATACCCCTGCCTTTTTATTTATAATTCTCATAATTTGTTTGCGTTCAAGTTCTTGTGGTGCTGAGAGTTGTTGAAGAGGCGAGGTGAAGTGAAAGTTGATTAATTATCTTCCTTTTCTAATTTAAGAGATCCATCCAACCATTCGGTATGTTTTGTTATATGAATGTTTGTTCTTTATGAAGATACTCTTCAATTTTGGCTATTTATCTTCTCAGTTCCTTTAATTACCTTTCTGTTTTTAGTTACTCTAATCCGCTGTTTTTTCTTTCTTTAATCTCAATTATGTCTTAAAAAGACATAGAACTAGGCGGCTCGAAAAAGCAAAGCAATTATCTTATCTCATGTCTTACTATTATGTTGTTATAGAATTTTTGTTTTCAAAAAAGTATTCAACTCATATATTATTCATGTCTTCTTTAGTTTCATGCTTCTACATTTTTTAGGGTTTTTTTTGTAGGCAAAATTTAGGGTTTACTTTTTTCGCAAATTAGTATTTGACCCAATATTCTAAAGGTCTTTTTATTATCTCTCTAGTTTGTACCATTTATTTTTGGAATTCAAATTTTAATTGAGCTTAAATTTAAAAACGAATCAATAAATCACTTAAATTTAAAATGTTACCCAGCCTAAATTATAGGAAGATAAAAGATTCTGAAAAAAACAAGTCAAAGAAGGACATAATAGGAAAATCACAAGAGCTTATAATTAAAATTATTAAAAACATTAACCAAAAATAAAATTCTTAAGTATCAAAACTTTTGGCCTAAAAAATAAGAATCGGAATGATCTACGCTAAAAAGAAAATGATTCAAATATTTTGGGTTAAAAACAAAAGGTTCCTTAAAATTATTCAACTCTATTAGATTTTGAACTCAAGCTTTGAGTTAACAAATGTAACTTCATTGCATTGAACCAATACTTGAATCCATCCCAAAAAAACGAAAAAGAAAAAAGAAAACCCAATACTTATTTCATTTTGTAATTTTCCACAATAAATAACATGACGAATATAGAAAAAGTATGTACATGCACCAATGTCTAGTTTATATAATGCCTATAACAAGCCAGCCCGATCAGCAATCGACCCAAGACCGATCAACTTGACTGGTTGACTAATACTCCTTTAATCTCAAATTAAGAATCAATGTTTTATTTTCACATTCATTTTTAAGAATATGCTAATTTCCAGATAGAGAAAATGAGTTGGAGGACCTTTCAAAATTATGTTTAAGTTACGAAACTAAACTTTATCATACTCATGAATCTTTATCCACTAAAAAGACGCACTCGTTTCTTATGAGTAGTCAATTATACCTTTACTATTTTTTATCTTCTTACATCCATGGGTATTGGGTGATCATCATGTCTCACAAACAGCCGGCTACTGCCTCAACGCACGTCCCAAATTAAGAAAGGCGCTAATTACACATATCAAAACACTTTATAACACTCTAACAATGCTTGGCCGTATAAGGTTGAATCAGTGTATTTTTTATTTTATTTTTGTTCCTAACAATAGCTCGGCCTTATTGCGCCTAGGTAATGTGCACATATTCGGTGCAATAGGACTTAGTAAATGAGATGGAGTGTTACCGAGTAAAGTAGTGTGAGAAATTAGCACCACTTCAAATTAAGACTTAATTTTTTAAGAATAAACTTTTTAAAGTTTTTTCTGTGATAAATCTTTACCACTAGTGACAAAGAAATGTAAAAATAAAAAATCAGGGGCTAAATGAACGGACAAGAATTCCTGTCAAAGTGCCAAGATTTAAGGGGAGAATTATTATGCAGGACCAAACTTTCGCAAATAAAAAAAAATTTAATGGAAAAGGAAAAGGAAAAGGAAAAAAAAAAACGAAGTGGGACCACAATCATTTGTTATTGCTTGGTTGGTGGGAGCTACAATATGATAATTTTCCTACTTTTTGAATTGGATGAATAATTGAATAACCCGCATTTTTTAATTTAATAATATTCTTTCTCATATACCTTAATTTTTTCTTGACATTTGCTTTTGCTATACTTCTTACAGGTGAAAGTGCTGATTATCTTTGCTGTTGAAGAAGAAAAGTTTAGTTATCTCTATTATATTGTTCCTTTTTCATATATATTTAAAAGACCTATTCATCAGGTATAAATGTTATGTGTTTATACATTTATATATATATATATACTACGAATAACTCGTGCTTACGGCATTTCAATGTAATTGAGTGGTCCGACCTTTGGGATAGTGTGTGAAAGAGAAGTGAGAAGGTTTGAGAAAGAGAGAAGTAATGAAGGTGAGAAAAGAAATATATATTTTCCTATAGTAGAGAGAGAATGAGGTTAATTTAAAATTTGAACCGAAGACTATGAGGCGACGTACAAAATCAATTAGTCGGCTAAAGTTCTTTAGGAGACGAACCGAAGACGTCGCCGACATATCCACCGTTCAAATTAGTATATTCAATCCGGGACCTACAAAGTTTTATTTCTTATACATTTTCCCTTCTACTTTCTTATATAGATAGTTTTTACCCTTAAGTTTTGGCTTTTCATTTTCTTTATTTGTCAGTTACTTCACTCCACAGTTTTTCCTTATTTAATTGCTGTTAAATTTTTTGATTCCGTTATAACTCTCTTGTTTTACTTTTTTGATGATATTTGCACATTTTAGTTTTCATTGAACTGAAGAAAACATAGAGAGAGAGAGAGAGAGATGAGAAGAGAAGGGGCTTTTTATTACTCAGTCTCAAATTAATTTTAAGTGTCCTAATTTAATTTTAGTTATATATCTTTTAAGAAAAATATTAATTTTAACTTAATTAATGATGAAGAATATAACTTATTTTTTACATCCCGAAAAAGAAAGTGGTCCTCTTGGTTCGTGAAAGGAGTATCATTCAGTGACTACATAGAGAAAATTAGTTGTAAGACTTTCTTTCAAAAATATATTTAAGTCAAGAAACTTAAACTTCTTCACACCGATGAATCTTGATCTACTAAAAAGATGACTTGTTTTTTTATGAATAGTAAAATTATACTTTTACTAATTTTTTATCTTCTTGTATCCATGGGTGATTGGGTGATCATCACGTCTCACAAAAAACTGGCCATTGCATCAACACACATGCCAAATGAAATGCGGCGCAAATTACACACATCAAAATATTCTATAACATTTTAATATTAGCTTGGCTGTATAAGACCAAGTCAGTGTATTGTTTTTGTTCCCAACAATGGCTTGTCCCTACTGCGTCAAGGTAATATGCACATATTCGATACAATAAAACCGAGTAAATGAGATAGAGTGTTACTGAATAAAGTGATATGGATAATTAGAGCTGCCTCAAATTAAGACTTAATTTTTGAAAGAGTCAACATTTTAAAGTTTCTTATGTTATAAATATTTACTGCTAGTGACAAAGAAATGTAAAAATAAAAAATAATATAAAAAATCAGTGCTAGTGACAAAGAAATGTAGAAATAAAAAATAATATAAAAATTGTGGGACTAAACGAACGGACAAGAATTCCTGTCAAACAGACAAGATTTAAGTGGAGAATTATTACGCAGGGCCAAACTTTTGCAAATAAAAAAAATAAAGAAAAAGAAAAAAGACAACAGTAAGGAAAAGGAAAAGGAAAAGGAAATTAAAAGAAGAAGTGAGACCACAACCATTTGTTATTGGCTTATTGCTTGGTTGGTGGGAGCTACAATATAATAATTTTCCTACTTTTTGAATTGGATGAATAATTGAATAACCCACTTTTTTTAATTTAATAATATTCGTTCTCATAAACCCCAATTTTTCCTTGACATTTGCTTTTGCTATGCTTTTTACAGGTGAGGTGCTGAATATCTTTGCTGGTGAAGAAGAGAAGTTTAGTTATCTCTATTATATTGTTCCTTGTTCATATTCAAGAGACCCATTCATCAGGTATAAATATTATGTGTATATACATATATATATATATTTATCCTTAAGTTTTGGCTTTTCCTTTTCTTTATTTGCACTTCACTTCACAATTTTTCTTTCTTTAATTGCTGTTAAAATTTTTGATTCCGTTATAACTCTATTGTTTTACTTTTGTGATGTTATTTGCACATTTTAGTTTTCATTGAATAGAAGAAAACAAAGAGAGAGAGAGAGAGAGAGAGAGAGAGAGAGAGAGAGAAAAGGAGATTTTTATTTACTCATGTCTCAAATTAATTTTAAGCGTCCTAATTTAATTTTAGTTATATATCTTTTAAGAAAAATACTAATTTTAATTTTATTAATGGTCAAGAATATAATTTATTTTTTACATCTCAAAAAAGAAAGTGGTCCTCTTAGTTCGTGAAAGGAATATTATATCATTAATTCAGTCACTATGTAAAAGGAATGTGTTTAAAATTATTGCCTCCTTTAATTTTGTATATTTTCAGCCAAAAGAAAACAAATGTAAGTAAAGAAAAAGGAGGAAGTAGAAAGAGAAGGCAAAAATTAGGAACAAGAGAAGGTGGAAGTGAAAAGGTGGCTGGCAAACTTCTAATTTCAGCTTGCAGAGAAATTTTAATCTGTGAATTATTATATAATATAATATAATATAACATGTTTCTTCTGTCTCTAAATGAGAGTTGTATTTTTCTCTTTAAACCTTAAAGGACGGAAATTAGGTTCCAAAATTCGAACAGCAATGAAAGTGGGCATATATATATATATATATATATATATAATTTTAAGTGAGAAGGGGCTTTTTATTTACTCATGTCTCAAATTAATTTTTAAGTGTCCTACTTTAATTTTACTTATCTTTTAAGAAAAATACTAATTTTAACTTAATTAATGGTCAAGTATCTAACTTATTTTTTTCGTCCCGAAAAAGAAAGTGGATCTCTTAATTCGTGAAAGGAGTATCATTCAATCACTACGTTAAAGGAAGGTGTTTAATTCTCCCATTTTTGAATGAAAGATTAATTGAATGAATAGCCCAGCAAGTTTTTTTTCTTTCTTTCTCATAAACCCCATATATATATATATATATATATTTGAATGGTGTTCTGCTTTATTTTTACACTAATTGCTATCATTATCGATCTGTGCTATTAAAGAAGTGAAGTTAATTAGTTTAGTGCTCTACTTAATTCCTTTTCTAATTCTTGTGCCCATCCATCCGTCCATCCATCTATCATGTATGGTATGTTATGTTATGCATATATATATATATATTCTCGTTTATGATGATCCGCCCCTTAATTCTGCCATTTCCCTATTACTCGATTTGTTACTCAATTACTTCACCCTGCTATTTTTCTTTCCGCAATACATAATTGGTTTATATATGCTAAACCATATAGCCTTGATTAATTATAATAATTTGCAATGTGTTCAATTGAACAGAAGAATAATTTGAATAGCCCGCTTATAATACTTTCTCATAAACCCCATTTTTCACTTCAGATTTGTTTGTGCTTTGCTTCCTCTTATATATGGTGCATTGGTGCTGCTAATCTCTGCTGTTGAACAAGTGAAGGGAAACTTAATTCATTATCTCATCTCTGCTTCTTTTTCTAATTCGAGAGACCCATCCATTAGGTATGTTAATTTAATTATATATATATATGCTTTTTATTTTTTAAGATGAAGTTTATTAATTATCTTCTCAGTTTTTTATTCATGGTCGAGTTACTTCACTAGTATATTTCTTTCTGCAATATTAGTTAAAATTTTGATTCCGTGTAACTCCATTGTTTAAATTTTGCATGAATTATTCATTTTTGTTTTCCTTGAAAATAGATAAACGGACAATTAAAAAAAAGGTTCTATTGGAGAATGATTTTCACACTAAAGCCAATGAATAATTTTTTTTAAAATGAATGGCCTATTTTTTATTTTATTGATAAGATGACATGTGTCTTTTTTTTTCATTGCAAAATCACATCACAACCCTTAAAATAAACTAAAAAATACCAACATGCATTAAAATATGGACTGCAATATGAATTTTGCAATCCATATTTCACCGCAATAGGAACTTTGCAATCCATATTTCTGGTGCAAATTTCATATTGCAATTCATATTGCTGTCCATATTTCACTGTAATATGAACATTGTAGTCCATATTTTACTACAATATGAACTTTGCAGTCCATATTTTTGGTGCAAAGTTCATATTGCAGTCCATATTTCACTGCAAAGTTCATATTGTAGTACAAATTTATGTGCATAGTTTCTCTGTTTAACTGCAATATGAACTTTGCAGTCCATATTTTTGGTGCAAAGTTCATATTGCAGTCTATATTTTACTGCAATATGAACTTTACAGTCCATATTTCACTTCAATATGAACTTTGCAGTCCATATTTTTGGTGCAAAGTTCATATTGCAGTCTATATTTTACTGCAATATGAACTTTACAGTCCATATTTCACTTCAATATGAACTTTGCAGTCCATATTTTTTGTGCAAATTTCATATTGCAATCCATATTTTACTGCAATATGAACTTTACAGTTAATATTTTTGGTGTAAAGTTCATGTTGTAGTCCATATTTCACTGCAAAGTTCATATTGCAGTACAAATTTATGTGCATAGTTTCTCTGTTTCACTGCAATATGAACTTTGCAGTCCATATTTTTGTGCAAAGTTCATATTGCACTCTATATTTCATTGCAAAGTTCATATTGTAGTACAAATTTATGTTCATAGTTTCTCTGTTTCACTGCAATAAAAACTTTGCAGTCCATATTTTTTGTGCAAAGTTCATGTTGCAGTCCATATTGGTACAAAGTTCATATTTCACTGCAATATGAACTTTGCAGTCCATATTTTTGGTTTTAAACCTAAAAAGGTATGATTGGAACTTGATAAAAATAAGAACGAGGTAATAGATAAAATGTTTTTATTAATTAAATGATATTTAAATTTATTCAAATACCTTCGTTTAAAATATAAAACAAAATAGGCCTCTTACACTAATCACCAATTAAAAATAAGCCCTTCATTCAAAAAAATATTATTCATCGGATTTTTGGTAAAAATCAATATGTAATAAGACCTTCTACCTAATTTCTATATAGAAAATAGAGGAAGGGACTTATCATTTACTCCCTCTATCCCAAATAAGAGTCATAATTGAACTTTACTACATTTTAGGAATACAATAATTAGTTGTCAAGAATATAGATTATATCCTATTAATAAATTAAATGTTCCACATAGACTTTGCTATTTAAAACGAATGTGTAATATATAATTTGACAAATAATAATCAACTAAACTATTAAAGTTTCATAAAAAATTGTCACAGAATATCATAAATCCTCTATTTATTAAGCCATAATTTATTTATTTTAGGGATTTTTGGACTTTGCACCCCACATTTTGACCCCTAGTTTGAGATTATAGCCCATGTTTTAAATTCTTTGACTTTGCACCTCGCTGTTAATATTTTCTGTTATGTCCCATTAATTAATCTTTCTTTGGACCATCGTGCCTTTATGATCCAACAGCTTGGTCTTCAATAATTTTCCATGGTGCGAAGGGTATAAAAACCTCTGCTATCCAAATCTGTAGATAGATGCTCAGTTAAAGCTAAATACACTGCAATTGAGTATATTCAAATAATAATAAAAGTAGTAGGAACCTTTTTTAGACTGTCTGTTGTTGGAGAAAGTATAGTCGGTGCAATTAAATGTATTCATGTCAAACTTGTTTTGCTCTGTTTTGGAGAAGTGCATAAAAAGAATTAAAGTTAAATACACTACAACTAAGTGGATTCAAATAATAAAAAAAGAAGTACAAACCTTTTTGAGATAGATTGTTGTTGGAGAAAGCAGGAATGGAGCAATTTAATGGATTAATGTCAAACATGTCTTGCTCTGTTTTCGAGAAGTACATAAAAAGACCTAAATTTGCTATGTTAATGAAGATTTGATAAAGTTTCTAGTCCATGATGTTAAGAGGAATAAACTAACGTAATAATTTTATGATACGTGACATTTTCCATGGCTTTGCGATTCTATTATATTCTTCATGACATATCGAAACTTGAGGAATCGTATTTAAGAAGGATCCTATACTTCATCACTATTATCCCATTTCGTGTTAAAATCCTCAAACCATTAAGGGGAAAATATGTGTGGTCATTCCTTTATCAAAGACTCCTTATAGGAAAATCTTGTTGTTCAAATTAATTGAGTTGTTTCTCATAAGTAGATTCTCTTAACAAAACCCACAAAACCCAAATCCCCAATCAATAAAATTGAAAAACCAAAAGAGAATTGAATTTAATGATTAATTGATTATTTAAAAGAAAGATACCCATTTGTTGATTATGTGGAGCAATGGAAATTTTGGAGGCCATATCTTCTTATTCTTTCTTTGCTTTCTATAGCCACCCTCTTTCTTTACAAAATTTTTTCTTTCTCTCTCTGCAAATTTTTCTCCTCCTTTTTCTAATCTTTGAAATTGGAGTAATTTTTTTTTAATTATGAGAGAGAAAAGAAAGGGGGTAATATATATTACCATTCTAATTTTTGAATGCCTTCACTCTGGTTTCAACGACCATATACTCCAAGCCATTGGATCATAAGGGCAGGCTGGTTTAAAGAAAGATTCATTAATGGAACATAACATAAAATACTAATAGCAGGGTGAAAAGTCAAAGGATTTAAAACATGGGGTACAATCTCAAAATAAGGGTTAAAATGTGGAATGCAAAGTCCAAATTTCCCTTTATTTTAATTATTACGGTTTAATTTATAACCCTTATGACTTGAATTCCTAGATCCGTCCTTGGAAACTACTGGTATATTAGGAAATTGTGATGCTTTTTTTTTTAAATCAATCAACGCTTCATGTTCACTTATTTATTATGTCTGTAATAACCCAAAAAATATCACACATCAGTAGTTTAATGGGAAGTTTCTTAGTATATATGTGGGTGCAATGAACCCAATTTATAACTTGGGTTAGCCATTTTGGGAGAGAACCTGGGTGGTTACAGATGGTATTAGAGGGGACCTAGGACCACTACCACGTGACGAGCGGATATTGTGGGTTTGGTTTGTGCGGCTGATGGCGAGCCGAGATTGATTGTGTGCCATCCCTGCCTAATTATGACGTTAGAATTTAACAGGGGGAGATTGAAACGACCCAAAAAATATCCCACATTGGTAGTGTAATGAGAAGTTCTTTGGTATATACATGGGTTCAATGACCCTAATTTACAATTTACAAGTTGGGCAACTCATTTTATGAGAGAACTTGACTGGATACATAATTGTAACGACCAAAAATATTCCACATTAGTAGTATAATGGGTAGATCCTTGGTTTATATGTACCTACTTAGTACCCAATTAGCAGGAGTCATTTTTGGGAGTGACTTGGTGACTCCCGCCAAAAATAAAGTGTCTTGTGACTGCCACCAAAAATAAGGAGTCCTTTTTGGCCGGGAGTGTCTTGGTGACTCCCGCCAAAAGTAAAACTATGCGATTCTGTGACAAAACGGACAATATATTGTTAAGTTCGGGACCGGGTCGTTACAATGTGTAATTAGTAGCATTTGGTTCGTAGTGAACTGGCTAGGATTGGTTAAATTTTTAGTTTATTTTTCAATTTTTTATTTATGTGTAATTAGTAGTGTATTTGATCATGCATTTAGTTAGAATTCATTGATGAGTGCATGGCACTGCTATTGAAAATTGTGGAAACCTAAACAAAATTATAAGTAGGTTAAGGGTAAAGATTATTAATGGTCAAGAATATTTAAAGAAGTACACTTTACTTGCTTTTATTTTTGTGTAATTTTGCCTTTTTCTTATTCCTAACTTTTATATATGGCTGGCCCTTTGGTTCTCTAAGATTATTGTAACAAATAGGGTGAATCAAATAGAGGCTATAATTAGCCAAAAGGCTTTATTAAGATAAAATAAAAAATGTACAAAAGGGTGGATCTAGAATTTTTGGTTGAATTCAGCTAACATTAAGTCCAATTCTAAAAAAGAAAAAATTATATCTTTTCACATCAAACTTAAAAAAAACCCATAAATTTTTTATAAAAATTAAATTAAATACTTAGAAAAATAAATTTCAACGTTGATATCAGAGGACCTCTTAAAAGAAGTATACACATTAATCTTCCAGCTTATGATGATACTTGTCTTCTCTCTTTTTCCCCATCAAATTTCACTCATATTTTTCTTGTAAAGCATGCATATATACACTACAACAAAATTATTTTCAAGTGACAAAAAGATTTTGTCACAAAAATTAAGGGTTTATATATATATATATATATCACAATCACACTAGTGACAAAATATTTCGTCATGATATAATCACTAAAAGTTACTGGTGACAAAAAAAAATTGCATTTTCACTACAACAAAATTACTTTCAAGTGACAAAAAGATGTATGTTTGTGTGTGTTTGTTTTGGTGCTTAATATAATACTAGTTTTTGTGTATGTGCGTTACACATTATTTTAGTGCTTGACAAAAGTTATTAAGTCTATTAATGAATATGTATATACCAAGAATTGAATAGTTATTATGAAGTGGGAAATAAAAATAATAACAAATAAATAGAAACATATTAATAATTATAGGAAAATCATAGAATCGGTCCACTATTGAAAAACATTGTAAATATATGATAAAAATGTGTCGCGTTGAATTATTTTAGTAAATGGGATTTTTTTCCCAACATTAAACATAACTTTAAATAAACAAATACGTTTTAGAATATATGAATTAATATAAATTTAATTTATAATTTTAAAAGCAATCGAGCGAAATAAAATTTAATATACATACCCTTGTTATTTACTTTGGAACGAAATTCTAATTCAAGCTAAGACCTTTGTACTTTTTACGATATATTAAATAGTTTCATTATATTAAATAATTTCCTTCTTTGGAAGTTTGTTATCAAGTTATATAAAAGTCTTGTACAAATACCTAATTCAACACAAACTCTAATTTGTTTAATTATCTTAGCCAAATAAAGTAGAATTTAAATTTATTGGTAATAATAATACTAATATTTTATTTAATGTAAAACTTGAAATATTTGTTTATTATTTTAGGCAAATAAAGTAGAGTTTAAATTTATCTGGAATACTAATAATATAAAAATATTTGGAGTTATAATGTTTTATTTAATGCCAATCTTAAAATCTTGTGTTTAAAATATGTTTTGTCTAATGTAAATTTTAAAATATTTGTTTAATTATTTTATCCAAATAAAGTAGAGTTTAAATTTATGTAGAATATTTATACAAATTTAAAAATATATGGAGTTATATTTTTTTATTTTATGTAAATCTTAAAATTTTGTGCTTAAGTTAAATAAAAATTATAAAAGGTTTATGATATAAATATATCTGCATTATAAGCAAAAATGGTTTCAACACACAACCATCTTAAAGTCAGAGTCTAATGGTCAAAATTTCACCATATGTATATCTATACTATCTATATATATATATATATATAAGTACGACAAAAACACTGAAAATAAGTAAAAATGGAAAACAAAAATTAAAAAATGAAGAAGATATCTACTTCTGTACATGTTCTTAAACTAATTATGTCCATTTGTTTACAGGTTGTTTTTTCCCTGCAACAACTTCGTTGATATTGTTAAGATATGGCCGAAATTGCATTCACTATTGTGGGGAAAATTGGGGAATACTTGGTGGCTCCAATTGGGCGTCAATTTGGATATCTATTCTGCTACAACAACAACATTGAGAACCTTAGAGATCAAGCCAAGAAACTCAAAGATATCAGAGATGGGGTGCAACTATCAGTTTCTGTTGCCAGAAATAACTTAGAAGTTATCGCACCACGTGTTGAATCCTGGTTGATCGAAGTGGAGAAGAATACACCGGAAGCTGATAGAATTTTCGAAGATAAAGCCTCTATCGACAAGGGATGTCTGAATGGGTGGTGTTCAAATCCGAAGTCTCGATACTTGTTGAGTCGGGAAGCCTCCAAGCAAGCCCAAGTTATTCTTGGACTTCGAAGCGATGGTGAACACTTCAGTAAGGTTTCATACCCTGCACCTCCAACTGGGATGGCAGAATCTTCATCAACTGGTGGTTCTAAGGGCCTACAATCTCGTATGTCGATAGTAAAAGAAATCATAGATGCTCTAAAGAATGATAATATCGCCGTTATCGGGATATGTGGCATGGGGGGTGTTGGAAAGACAACAATGGTTGAAGAGATTGCCCAAAGAGCAAAATCCGAAAAGAAGATTGATGAGTTTGCAATGGCTGTGGTCTCCCAAAACAAAGACGTGCTCAAAATTCAAAGTCAACTTGCAGAGATGTTGGGTTTAAAATTTGAGGAGCAAATAAATACTTTTGCGAGAGCCCAACGTCTCCGCGAGAGACTAGTGAATGGCAACAGAGTTCTTGTAATACTGGATGATGTTTGGGAATCATTTGATATGAAGGAAATAGGTATTCCTATTGGAGATGAACGCAAGGGATGCAAAGTTGTATTGACATCACGTAGCGAAATCGTGTGCAATCAGATGGGAACTCAAATGAACTTCCCAATTCAGGTTCTGTCTGAGCCAGAAGCATGGGGTCTTTTCAAAGAGATGGCAGGGAATTGTGTGGACGCTGATGATGATGTACGCCACATAGCAGGAGAGATTGCAAAGGAATGCGGAGGGTTGCCTCTTGCACTCGTTACTGTTGCTAAGGCCCTGAAGAATCGAAATAGGCATGTTTGGATTGATGCCCTTCAACAACTAAGAAGATCTACGGTGACAAACATCAAAGGGATGCATAAATTAGTATACTCCAGAATTGAGCTGAGTTACAATTATTTAGAAAACAAGCAAGCCAAGTCATTGCTTCTTCTTTGTTGTCTATTTCAAGAGGATGAAGCAATTTCGATCGAGGCATTGCTCAGGTATGGGGTGGGCCTTGAGTTGTTTGAGGATCTTGATACATTGGCAGAGACAAGAAACAGGGTAAACTCACTGGTTGATGAACTGAGAAATAGTTATTTATTGTTGGGTGATGATGAGAGTGCATTTGTGAAAATGCACGATGTTATACGCGACGTGTGCCTATCAATTGCATCAAAGGAGGAGCATGGATTTATGGTACGACATGATACTAGCTTGGAAGAGTGGCCGCAAAAGGATAAGCGCTCACCTCACACTGCCATCTCATTTTATTCAAATAAAATGCAAGAACTTCCAGCTGGCTTAGATTGTCCAAATCTTAAGCTTATACGATTTGTGGGCAAACCAAGGAAACTAGAAATACCAGGAGATGTTTTTGAAGCAGTGAAAGAACTTAGAGTCATTACTCTTTCGGTTCAACACATCGAATCTCAGCCAACATCATTCAGGTTCTTGTCGAACCTTCGAACATTGTGTCTAGAAAATTGCAGGTTTCTTGGAGACTTATCTTTCATTGGTTCCCTTCAAAAATTGGAAATTTTAAGCTTTTTTAATTCTGACAAAGTTGTTTTACCTAGTGAAGCAGGGAAGCTCAATAATCTTAAGTTACTAGATTTGAGGTGTCGTGAGTTTCATCGAGGTCAATATTCTTGTTCTAGAATACCTTCCGGTGTCTTGTCATGCTTGAGAAAGCTAGAAGAATTGTACATGGGAGTTTTCTTTGTCAAAGATGATGACGACCAAGAAAACCGTGCCAGTGTTACAGAGCTAAACTCATTGTCTTGTTTGAAAAGATTGGAAATTTCGATACCTATGGGCAACACGGTTCTGTCGATGCTAAAAGATTTTCAATTTTCAAATCTTATAGAATTTGACTTTTCAATGAAGAATAATGTTTTTGGCAATCTTCCTAAATATAAGTTGCAGGAAAATAGTTTGTCCTTATGGCATGTTGACAGGACTGTGCTTCAAGAGAACAACATTAATGCATTATTTAGGAGAACCAACACACTTGAATTAAGAAGTGTGAGGGGGTTGAAGAATGTTGTTAAAGATTTAGACGAAGAAGAGGGTTTTGTGCACTTGGAGAGACTAGCGCTTTGGTTCTGTGATGAGTTGGAATATGTTTATATGGATGATGATGATGCAGAAATAATATGTGGTCGTCTTGGGGATCCCATTCAACCACCTTCTCCCCTCGTCAACCTTAGAGTTCTTCAAGTGTCCCTCTGTCATGCAATGAAAAGTCTGTTTAAGAAATCGGTGCTTAAATGCCTTGTGCAACTCCAACAACTAGTGATAGATAGCTGCTATAAGCTTGAGGGAATTGTTTTGGAGGAAGGAAATGAAGAAAATAAAGAAACTCGAGACAAGATTGTGCTCCCCAAACTGAATTCCTTGCGGCTAGAAGATCTGCCCAAGTTTAGAAGTTTCATCGTGCACAATACTGCTAAAAAAGAGGATAATCTTGGCTCAGAAAATATTGATGACATTCACGACACACAAATTTTATTCAACCCACAGGTATGTAATGTTTCTTAATTTTATCTATCTTACTTTAGTTGGTAACAATTTAAATTGCCTTTAGTTTTAGCTCGATCTCTATCACGATTAGATTTCATATCCTCCTTTTTTTTTTCATTAATCTTTTGTCAAAAAATTTAGAGCTCATTACAAATTAGGCAACATTGTAGTGCGGTTAACTTTTGCTTCTATAAATTTTAATAGTTAAAATTTAGTAACATTGAATTTAGGTAACGTTGTCACCAAAACATTTAATAGTTAAACCATCTTACACTATAATATTTAAAAATTTGCAATAATTTTTTTAAATCTATTGGTTAACTACATAAGAAAAAATATAAGATTATATTATGATATTCAAATATATGTATGTATATATATATATATATATTAAGTTAGATAATTATATAAAATTTAGTTATTTTATAATTTGAATTTTATTAAAAATTTCCTTTATAATTTTCAACATTGTATCTACCCATGGTGATAAATTTTCCAAGCTCTACCACTGCTTTTAATTGGATTCAACATCTTGATCTTATTAATTCCACTCAAATATATTTTAAAACGAAAATTGTTTACCAGAATTTTATCAAACTATTTATAATTAGACATAAGTATTTATACATAGAAATAAATATGTAACATAAAAAATTGACTTATATAAGATATTTATCTCCGTGATAAGAAATAAATATGTCTAAATATTCGAATATGTTCCGTATTCAAATCCAAATTTTTGTGAATATTTATTTGAATGGATATCCATGAAAGATGAGTTGGATAGTGTTTTTTGATATCTGAGAAAATGGATATGGACAGCAATAATTATAGTATTCGACAAGGATAATTAGTTTCCGAGGTGGATTATCTATATCTGCGGATATCTGTTTTATTGAAAGTCCGTATCCGCTATAATGTAGATTTACATATATATTCTTTCACCCTTAAAAAAAATCGGACAAGCCTTAATCTAGTGTGTACAAACAGGCCCAATTTACCAAAATCTTTTAAAATAAACCAAAAAAAAAACCGTGGAAGGAAAAAAATTAAGGGAAAAGAAATAGAAAGACCTAAGTTGCATTTACAAACATAGACCATATCAAATTTAAATGGTAATGGTTTTAAACTTTGATTTGTCATTTTGATTTATGTTATAGTTATGTTATAACTCTTAGGTGGATCTTATTGACTATGTGGGAGTAATAAAAAATAATTCATTAATTATTTGAGTTCAAAGTTTGATATAAAAATGTTAATATTTAAAGTAAGATGTTTTGCAATGCTTTGTTTACTTTTGAGTTATAATTTGTAAAATGTTTCGTCTTCATTAGTAGCTAGATCACATAAACAAATATATTTTACAGATTGAGCAAATTTTTTAGAGTAACAAAATATAGGACAACATGTGTATAGTTATATAGAGAAATGGATTCGGATATTATCCCAATCTGAGGAATTCGATAGAATAGCGATAAATATAATTGAACATTCTATCAGGATACGAATAAGTAAATTGGCCACAAGTTATATTCGTCTTATCATTAGTTATGCTAGTCTTTTTGTTTTTTTTCTTCTAAAAATAAAAATTTGTTTGTTAGGAAAGAAATTTTGTTTATTGGATAATGTTTAAATATAATGCATATTTATTTTTAGATTGTTTCCTAATATACTTCCTCATTTATTTAAGATACCCCTCAATTTCTTCTTACTCATTAGTATATATAAATAAACAATTCAACAACTCCATTAAAATTACTCAACACTAAATTACTTAAATTTTTTTAACACAACTAGAAGAGCAACGAAGAATCTTATAAACATATATGTGTTCATTAATACTATATTACGTTGTGAGAATTCTACAAACAAATAGGTTAAAATGAGGTTGAAAGTTGAAAAAAAAGAAGTTTGTTGTGAATCCGTTCAGTGCTGAAAAGGTCTAATTTAGCTACTTTATTAATAATTCACTATAAGTGAATTATCAACAAAATAAGAAACTATGATTTTTGATGCGGGGTATAGGAAACTTTCCGAACTTCCGCAAATTCCAAAATCCAATCCAATTTTTTCTAAATTTGGTATAGGATATAGCATTTCGGATTTCAAATTTTTTGTTTCCGACTTTTGAAAATTGGAATGGAATCGGAAAACTATATTCAAATTTCAAAAAATACATTATTTGGTGTATAATATTTATATTATTTCTGAATTTAGTGATGATATATTTATATTAATTTTTTTTATTTTTGTATTTATATATTTTAAGTATTAATCTTTCAATACTTCTCACATAAGGTAATGTTTGAACTTTTGGTACTTTCTAATAAAAAATAATAATTTCAGCTTGCAATTATACTACTTATTTCTTTGATATGAGATTTAGAACATTGGTTAACTCATATCTTTAATAATTGCACGGAAGAATACTAACTGATATCTAGTTTTTTGTTGTATAGCTAAACGTCTAATAATGATAGCGATATGTTGCTTTTGTTGTTTTTGTGGTGGTGTTATTGCTATATGTTTCGTTAAAAAATCACAATTTATCAGCTATTATTTCAAAGAATGTTGAAATTATGTCAAAATTTTCCAAATAAGGGTACTCGATCTGATGAACACCTTATTCTCAACGTTACACCAACATGAAGTTACACATTGATGAAATAGCTCACTCTCCATTAATTATCTCTTTACTCCTACCTACTAAAAATCCAAACCCAAATCCTAACTTCATTACTTTCTCTCTTTAAACCAAACAAATCCATCACTCATTAACATAAAATTATGCAAAAACTCCACATTAAACATCAAATACCCAAAAACCCTCAATTATATTTCTCTTTAACAAATGACAACAACAGCTTAACGGGCAAACTCCGCCACTGTCCTGACCTTCACTAGAGCCCAATCCCCATCGACAAAGTCAAACCTTCAACTCCAACTCTCGCTTTTTTGGGTATTTTTATGCATTCAATTGAAATTTGGGTATGTGTATATATAAGTAAGAGAAAATGAACGGATGAAAAGTATACATAGAAAGAAAGATGTTGAGAATGGACTTACCTTATTTCAAATCTACAAATTAGAGCTTTTTCTATTGTAAGATTTGTAATTAAATAGTGCAATTGGAGGAAAGACCGCAGAGGAAAGACATTATAATTAGGATTTAGAGAGAATATGAGAAGATCATATAATTATCTACATGTATATCTGGTATTTCCTTCTATAGAGAGATGAAGGAGTGCAAAATCAGAGAGTAATTGTTTTTGAGTTTATTCTTATTCTCTCTGCAGTTTGATTTATTTTTCGGAAAAATGGGTATTTCTATATGCAAATATAATGTGTGTATATATACACAAATCTACAAGAGTATATAGTACAAAAGTTGAAGTTAGGATAGTTTTGTCAGATTGTACAAATTTGGGCGAAGTTGGTGGGATTAAGGGGTCATTTGTTTCACCATCTGAAGTTTGAATGAGTTAAAAATTGAGACTTTAGATGTTAAAAATTATATTTAGTTGCCTTGATTTTTAGATCAGGTCACTTATTTTGCCTCTGAATGATTCAGAGGTGAAAATGGGTCTGAATGGTTATTAATTACCAATTATACCCTCTCCACCACCGCGGAATTATAGTCATTGATGTTGTCGTCGGTGAGAGAGAGAGAGTAAGAGTGACCTAAAAGACGGCGAGAGAGACGAACTGCTTAAGTTTGAGAGTGCGGCCAGAGAAGAAAGGAGAAGAGGACCCGTGGTGGAGTGGTGGTGAAGAGAGGAAGAGAGAGAGAAAAATAGAAATAGAAGAAGAGAATAGAGAAAGTGTTGAGAGAGAGAGAGTTGTTCATTTTTTTTTCTAATTAATTTAATGCTCAAAGGTAAAATAGTCTACTCAATATATTTAATATCTATTAAGATTTTAGATTTGGACGAAAACAAATAGATTTTTCAGACCTCAGAACCAAACTTCAGAATTTGGACAATAAAACAAACGTACCCAAAATTGGGCCTACCATCGGCAAAGGCTGAATGAGATAGGCCTGTAGTCATATATAGTCACAATATTATAGTCACAATAACATCCTTTACTTAAACATCCTTGGATGACATGTATTGGGTTTTTTCAAAAGGCTTCATCATTATGTGGTGATAATCCCCGTTTTATAAACTATGTTGAGTTCCACAATTTTCCAATCTAGTATATATGTTCGAACCAACCATTGTCAATAACAAGTACAATGCTTTATTACATTTTGTACATGCTAACTTTGATAGTCGATTCCAGCATACGATTTAAAAAGTTTAAAAGGTTACAACTTCACTGCAATTTGTTATTTTTGACTTTCGTACATCTAAACTATCCCTAGGAATGAAAAACATTCACAATGATTTTGTAGGTGATATTGCATAAATTGGAGCAGCTAATTCTTCGGAGTATGAAGAAAGTGTACTGTTGAGGCAGCCGAAAATGCGAGACGAATCCATATACAATCTAAAAGACGTAAATGTGACTAAATGTTATGATATGGAATCAATTTTGATTTCGAGAGGCTAAAAATGGTAGAGAAGAACATGCAGAAGAAGTTGTGCTCGGTCAGTTAGAATCAATGACGTTATATAACATGGAGAAGTTAACGCATCTATGGAGGATGGTTCCCAAAAAATTCAAGGGTTCCATAACCTCCGAGAATTAAAGTACAAAGATGCCCCAACTTGAGATATTTTCTCACCTTTAGTGGCTAAAAATGGTTGTGAATCTACAATACCTGAAACTCAGCAATTGCGGATGATAGAACAAGTTATTCAAACGGAAGAAGAGGGAAAAAGAAGAAGATGAAGAAGATATTTCTAAGGTCAAAATGATGGATAAAATAGTCTTCCTCAGTTACGCTTTCTAGCTTTTAAAGAACTTGAAATCTAAGAGTGTTCTGCATTAGGAAACATGACTTTGAACTCCCTCTGTTGGAAGAAGTATTCATTGCAAAAGTGCCCTAATATGAAGACTTTCTCTTATGGGCAGTGATAATGCAAAAGCTTAAGCGAGTAAGGATTGATAGTGTTAAAGTTTTCAATGACCAATCTAGGTGGAAGGGTGATTTGAATAGTACCCTAGCATACATGAATGCAAGGTATATGATCTCGATTTCATACAAAAACTTATTTTTCTTACAAATATGTAGTATTCCAATTTATTTTAAATTTTTCCCCTATTTCTGTAAGCAGAAAAAACCTATGATGCATGAAACTCACTATCCTTTTTTCCCTTTTAGGCGTGAAGATCCACAAGACAGCTCGAGCGAGTTCTCAATAGAAGAAATAAAAAAAAAGAAAAAATAAAAAGGTCCAGTTAACTTGTATTCCTTTCTTCTCAATGCATAAAGAAAAGAAAAAGTTCAGCTAATTTGGCCTCTCGAGAATTTGTCAATTAGAGCCTAATAATAATTATTTTAGGGAGGACTATGCTATTTAAATAAAAGAAAAGCTGATTGCGAGCTAGATTGAAAACTAACGCCACTTTCTAATTGCTTCTACGATTTCTTCAAAATGTCCTTATATTTAACTAGATGAATTTTCTTTTAATAAAAAGTTAAACTCGAGAGTATAATTGTATATACTTCACATATATTGTGACATTATGTTCCCAAAAATTTAATTTGTTGATCAAGATCATATTACCGTAGTTAGCTTATTGAAGAGTGTCATTGTATGCACATTTGTCTTTATTCATCTTGTATTTGGTTTTTGTAGTACTCGAAGTGGTTAGATCCATTGAACTCGATACCTGGAATTCGTTGATCAAGATTATGCTTCTTGTTTTTGACGCATGGAGAGCCTCGAGTATTTGTTGTGTCCTCTTTCGAAGATGCAGAGGTGGTACATTTTTTAGGCTCTATTTCAAGTTTATGAAGAACGAAATATTGTTTGTCCATTGACCTGGGATGAACCTGGAAATGTTTCTTTGAGGCACTGAGAGGTCGAAAGGTCGATCTCAATCGCAGAAGGATACATCGCAAAAGCAGAGGAAGGCCCCCTTTTGAGTTCTTGTTATAGGCTTAAGGGGATGGAAGCTGATAATGCATGTATATACTTCCTAATAATTTGAGTTAGCTTTCTGCCACTACTAAATCAATTAAAATGCTGGTTGACCTCTTTGTTGGTGTTGTTTTTGCATCTATCAAGATGCAAGCTCTACTTGTTTTGCTTTTCCTATTTTGATTCTACAGATTTTCTTTGGTTGAGACTTGGCCCCTTTAAAATGATTAACAGTATTAAATA